>JAPYZB010006188.1:0-12153 GCA_030522745.1 Eupelmus kiefferi | reverse complement strand
AAGCTAGATTAGAAAGACATAAGATTTTCTCTTCTCCTTAAGTTTCCCTTTGTGTTTTATAGCTGAAGATGAAGATGCGAGACTTTTTCTTTACTTTTCTCATGAAAGATGTTTTTGAATCCTTTGAAGACCATACAGGTTTAAGCTGTGAAAACATAAAAGTTTCCGTAAAGGTGTCAAAAAAAAGATTAAAAAAATATTTTTTGCGCTAAATAACAAACTCTATAAAAAATTAAAATTAAAAATGTAATCGTAACTTAGCTAACAAGTAGATGCATTGTAAGAATACTTCAAAATAAACTAAGCCTCAAAACACAAGTTTTAAAATACACTGTGATTTACATTAGAGTACATTAGAAAACAACTCATTTACTACAAATCTTACTCTAGTCATAAAAAGTATGTGCGTTTTTATCGAACAAACCAAACTGGAGCTTTTCTTCATACATTTTATCCAAATCCCGGATTTCCAATGTTACGGCTTATTAAAAATTCTCAAAATCCGCCCAGTGACATTAATCCACATACGCTCCTTATAACTCCCGCATTACCCCAACCCAAATCCACCGCATTACTTTTTCAAACGACCATTTACTAATTCTAAAATGCACATGCAGAATATAACTATCGCGCACCCTTCTGGTTTTTGGCCTTCGATGGCTGGTAATTTTTCGGCGATGGCGACAGCTCGTTTATTTATACCCTCGGCAGCCGTGAAAAAGTTATATACGAGTGTTTATCGTGGGGATATTTATGTGTGCCGCTTGGAAAAGTCGTGAAACACGCGCGTTGAGGAAGTTGATACGGAACTTTTTTTCGCGGCTGTTTGAAAAACGCACAACAACGAGCTGAAAGTCGTCGCTGGATTAGAGCTTATTGCGCTAAAAGTAACGTGTAATTTTTAATGTTAAAAGCGAGAAAGAGTGCGAGTGCGAGTTTTAGCGTAAAAGTTGGCCCGAATAAGGTCAGAATTACTTGGACATGTCACTAGACCTTAGATAAATTTATTACGAGTTATGCTTTTTAAAGAACTTTTTAAAGGGTGTAAAAAGCGTAATTCTTTAAATTTTAAGGCCATACATTATTAATGATTTATAAAAAATTTCAAGAGCTTGAAATAACGTCGCTGATAAAAAAATATTACGTAGTCGAGGACCTTCTTCAACGCCTTGTTTCATATGAATTTCAAATATTTAATTTACATGATATAATTAAGGGCTTTCTTGTATAAATATGAAACTCCTCGTACAGCTTTAATTATGATGTCACTTTTTTGGAAAAGATTTGATCTTGCTATCAAATAAATAAACTATGAATATTCAATATTATATAAAAGAAAATAATTTAAATAACTGTTTTATGTCAATTTATTAGCGGATCTAAAAGCTTTATTATTACCGGCTTGCAGATTATACAGGTTTTTGACAATTAAAAATCACGATAAAAGAGCTAAAAATAATTCTTATTTTATCGGTAAATGTAAATTGTCGAGTAAAATTTCGATTTCGCGCGACACCTGCTCCTCGAGGCGAGCTTGGCTGTGCACGCCCATGGCCTGGATACCTCTCCGTGTCCCGAACATTTCTGAGGCTGGACTGCCCTATTAAAGGAGCTTAGGGCTCCATTGATGGCAGACGTGAGGTGAGACTGGCGTGTATAGTTAGTGGCCTGGCTGGCACGGTCAAAATTTTCTGAGCGTAGCTTAGAGCAGAGTCGCAGATCGACGGTGAATCTTATCAGTTTCAAAGAAATAACATAAAGACTTGGATCTTTAGTGGGGAAGAAAGGTCGTGAGGCTATATAAGATAAGGGTCTAGCGCGCCTACGCAAGTGCTCTTTTTTTGTTCCTCACTCTTGAGACGACTATAGGAATTCATTTGTAATTCTTAAGATATTTAAGATATTTATATTTTTCTTATTTTTCTGTTTTTGTTATTTTATATTTATTAGGGCTTTTAAAGTTCAATTATCTTATTAAATTAGAATATTTGTATTAAATTAATTACTTTTATTTTTAATATTTTTTTATTAGTATTTCTGAATAATTTTTATGTGTTTATAAAATATTAGAAAATGCGATAAGCACGCGCAAGCATAAATAAAACATATTAAAAAGAATGAACTAGTATCTTTTTTTTCACGCACTTGAAAATTTAATCTATGATAAAAGTTCATCTCTGTCATTTTCTCGATTAAACCGTCCTTTTCAAAAAGATCAAAAAGATGGTCAAAATCGGTCGAGAGCGCGAGATCCGCTTTGCTAACTGGAATAATCGCCGTCATAAATAAATACGAACAAATGAGCACGGCTCGTTTCTATATCGCTAATTGGATCAACTCGTATGCGCCAGAAAAAGCGGCAAACGCAACGGTATAAATAAATGAACGATCTCACAGCGCAGTTCAAATGGTATTAATCCGTCGAATTAGGCGAGTGTGTGAGCATATATACCTATACGTGAGCGTATACGTGTAAGTGCGTGGGAGGGCGAGTGAGAGAGAGAGAGAGAGTGTGTGCGTGGGAGGGAGGAAACAGCCAGGGAAGAACTCAATTCGTATAGTATAAATTCCAGCCGAAATATTACCTTTGCGTCTCTCGCATGCTGAAATATTGAATAACGTTTCACATTTAGTTAACAATGGGGGTGGGATACGGCGTTATTAATGATGAGAACGCTGGGCCAACGAATTTGGAGAGAGCTCGTTTTGCACGATGTTTTGCCGACCCCTGCTAGGATGTCGATTGCGCGATTTAACGAAGCTTCGCTTTCGACTCGATATGGCACTGAATGCTGCAGGAGTCAAGTACGCGCGAGCATGAAGAGAGGAATGTCGATTGAAAAGCAAAAATTGATGATGCTTTGTGCTGTTGAGATTTTTCATGTCTGAGGCATTTATGGAGAATGGAGATTTTAAGTATCGAATTTGATGAATTCCTTAAAATAGTAGTGTCTGATAATTTAAAAGTAAATATTTGAGATTTTTTGTGGAAGAGAGTGCTCCTACGCAATTATGAACATTCCTGAAAAATGAGATAATTTAAAATTTAAATTTACTAAAGTTCGTACGATTTAGATAAGCGAATAATTAAAGCTTAATGAAAAAAGAATACATTAAGTAAAATAAATAAGGTACTTAACAGATAAGAACTGTCGATTTGAATTTTGCTTTTAAAATTATGAAACTTTTAATCAATAAGGTATAAAAAACGTTTTCGATCAGCTTTAGACCAGCTTTAACACAAAAAAGTTTTGTATTCTGTAAAAGTTATTACTTTATAAAAGCAAATCAAGTGCAGGTTATCGATTTCTGGTATTTTCAAGTTTTACCAGAAATCATTACTGACCATAATTATTTGTTTGTTCAAAATCAACTAAAAAATAAACAGCGATGAATAAATAGCAATTTAATTAATAATAACAACGTTATCAAACATTTGTGTTTCAATTCGATAACAAATGCATTTCCATAAAGATCTCGCACTAAACTTTTTATTTCATATTTTAATTGTTTGTGCAACAATAATTTGTCGTACTTTTCCATTTTTAGATAAAACTAGAACTAAAATTTACATATCCAATCAAAAATAGAAAGTTATATTACAATTATCGTAGCGTGATAAAACTTATGACGTCCCGAAACGTTATGTTTCTATACTTTTTTAAAACCATGATTTTTATTATAAAACCGAAAATTTGACCAATTATTCTCCATAAGAAATTAATCTTTCTTTTCTCAATATAAATACCTCAACGCCCTAAAAAATAACACAAAATCCAATTAAATCACAACCCAAATCATCCCGACGCGCCATACCCAAACCCTCGGAGACGCTTTAGCGTACAAATCGAGCGGGCCGGCAAAAAAATGTACAAACAGCCTTTGCCAGCAGGACGATTTCGCAACGCGCGGGGGCGGAGCGAAAAGGGCGTGCGAAAGGCGCGCGCTCGCGGAAACGAGCGGCAATAAAATCGGCGCGCGATGTGTGAGGCCATTACCGGTATGAACCAAACACTAGCGAGATCCATTTCATATATTGCGTTTCGTTCCATCGGCAAGCGCGGCTCGCACGGGTCATTATACATATATACGCTCGCGGATCATTTGTTCGCCCCCCGTGTCTGTCGGCGACGTCTTTTTTTTCGGGTGAGAGAAAGAGGATTTTAGTCGTTTCGCCTAATTGATACAGCAGCGCGGGTAGATGGATTTTTCGGAAAGTTAAACGCTCGCGGTGGGTGCTATTGATTTAACAGGAAGATTGAAGATTGATGAAAAAAAAAAGGTGAATTACAAAAATGGTTTTGCGGAATATTGATGGCTCGCGAAAATGATATTAATTCGAGCGGGGAGCGGGGAGTTTAAAAAAAAAATAACTGCCGCCGAGATTTATCCGCTTAATTCTGTGACAAATGACGCCGACCTATCATCATCATCACGGTATTAAAGTAATATCTTTCGCTACATAATAGCAATAAATATACGCCGGGAAATATTGCGCGGCAGCGTTTAGAGCTTAACTTATTTATGTTAAAAGATATTTTCGGTAACGTCGTTTGTTTTGCAAGACATTAGTCGAACGCGATGGGCGAATTTTCACGGAGCTCGAAAAATAAAAGAGTGTGGCGTGCGTAACGCGATTATCAGCATATGAATAAATAAATTTAATTTATTGTTTACACGAACAGACCGAAATATCCACGCAGCGCGAATGGTATTTGATATTTCACGGATATAAAAGCACGAATATCTGTGCTATCAAATGTAGTTCCGAGCGAAATTTCCAAGTGATAATAATGAATTATATAACCTTTGCCTCAACAATTGGCCTTTAAAAGTTATTGGTAATAAAATTATAATTCTGCTAAATGAGTGACAATTCATTTACTGGTTCACTTTAAAGTAATACAGGTTTGAGAGATTGATAGATAAAGAAAGTTTATGGCAACTGTAAATGTACTCCAGTGTTTAATTTACTAAGTGCGTTAGATGAAAAATTTGTTCCGCTGGAAACATACGTAAAAACTAGCATAAACTCTTGCAAATTGATACTATTCTGATACTGGAATATGTAGAATATGAAAAATTTTACTGTACAGTAAAAAATATGTATATCTACACGATATAGGGAGAGAAGCTTACATGAAAGATATAATACAAAACTGTTGCAACAGAAAAGTTCAGCTCATATTTTACGACTCTATGTTCAGTAAATCCAATAACTAAAATAAATATGTTAAAACAATGTACAGTAATAAAAAAAATATAAATATGAGTAAAGGAAAAATTAAAAAATTGTTATTTGCTTGTATGGAGTAAGTATTTATGCAATTTTTATTTTGTTTTACGCTTACATTTAAAATTTTCATTTTTAGTAACAAATTTAATTTTAAAATATAAAATTCAATATGGAAACAATTTATTATTATCAAAATGCTTTTACTCTTGCAATTGAATAAACCGTTCAACAATCAACGTAGTATTCAGACTAATAATTAAAATTCCACATCATAAATACAAAAAATCGTTGTAAAACATTATAAAATTATAATCATCCGAAATAAAGTGATACATTTCCGAGCGCGCTCGATTGTTTGCCGCTCAATTTTCATAAAATCAACACTTTTTAAAATTTACCTCGTCTCGCAGCTCGGCGCGCCGGGGAAAATTCTTTAAAAACATTTCCGGCGCAGCCTATAAAAACAGCCGAGCGTAAAGCGAAGTTTAAAGAACCTCGGGCTGCACGAAACGCGATATCATCTCGATGATTTTTCGTTTGAAGAGTAGCGCCGCGGCGCGGGGCTCGAAGAAAAAAAAAGAAAGCCGCGCGCGGCAAGGAGTCTACATCTCGGCTCTCGCCGAAATATAAAAGGGGCTATTTAATGGCACAGTTAAACCGCGGATCGGCAAAGTTCTTATACGCGCTCCTTAAAGCCTTTACTTGCAGCATCAGCGCGCCGGCTCTTACATTGCGCCGCGATCGGGCGCAGCATGGACCAGGCATACAGCCATTTATGACTTTTCCCGCTCGCTGCAAAATTTTTCCGCCTCGGACTTTCTTTCTTTATTTTTGCTACGAGAAAAGGAGCTTCGGCTTTTCATGCGTCACTTGTCGCAGCTCCCCCGTCGATGTTTAATCCCCGTGAGCAGGGAGGCTTGTTTCGAGGAGCCTGCGGGGGAGAGTCTTCGCGCTTCGCCTGGTTTCGAGGACTAGATTTTTTTTCTTTTTTTTTCCAGGCGAGAACTAGGTTAAAATTTAAGTTTGAAGAAAAGATTATTACTTTTTCCCGGAATATCCGATTATTGCAGAAGTGCGCGAGAAGGAAATGTTCTTTTAAAAAGTACCAGTTACCTTTTAAAAAGTACTCGTGACCCATAAAACAGTAAATAATAATTCGCCATTAAATTTTTTATTTATTTAACTAAAGAACTAAGAAATCGTAAATAATAGCACAGCTATGATTAATGATTACATATTAATAAATGACATATACTATATTTAAAATACATATAAAAAAATATTAATATTTTTAAAAAATTGATGCATGTTTATTTGTTTTATAAATAAAATAAATTAGTGAATGATATAAAAATGTAAAGCATTATTAAATCCTATAGGCGATAAATATTTTAGGTAAACTAGCTCACCACGAAAACAGAACCAATGCGATTAAATTCAAGAGCCAATTAGAGGCAGAATTATTTTATCAGTAAAGTTCGGTTACAGATATTTTATAAAGTGAGCTAGAAAATTACATGTACAGCGTAATCAAATTCTCGTTCACTTTATTCTATCTACATGATTACAATAAATAAAACCCTAAATATATTAGATGAACAAAATAAATCAAAATAAAATCGAAAATAGTCAGAGGTCGAGTTGTCTTGGTAACAACTTGGTAATGGATATTTTATAAAACGATTATTCATAAAAAATATTTTTTAAGCGCATTTATTTTTTTTAATCAAAATTTTACAAGAGCAACCTTAGAAAAAGTCTTAGTAAAATCTTGTAAATCTTGCATTATTATTCAGAGCAAAAATATGTTTTTTTTTTAAAAATGGTTCTAAACTTTTTAAAATAAGAATAATAAATATTGAATTTTAACTTGTCTTACGCAACTTGTTTTTATCTACTTATTAATATTAGAATATTTAATATATTATTAAAAAAATGAAACATTTTTGATACATCAACTTTAAACCTCTGAACGATTTTTAGTGATGCAACTTTAAAGCTCAAAATCAAATTCCTCTTTTGAAACTCAAAAATATCGATTTTTAGAAAGCCCTCTGCATTTAATACCCTTTGACACAACTCTCCGGGACTCGATATCCCCAAGAAATGGAATTCTCTCTTACCTACGAAGCTTCAAGTAATTAGGTCGAAATCCAATACTAAGCCATAGGTAAATCACGAGTACGAGGTAGCTTTCGAATCTCTAGCTAAGCCCGGAAAAAATGAGTGCAGCTTTGCAAAATTCAAAGCTTGAAAAATGTAAAAAAAATGTATTTATATCCACACTTGCCCTTTTACATTCGAAACGCTCCGGCAAGAATCCTTCAAGCAATATATACCTGGAGAAAACTCGAGAAATCGCCCAGCCAGTGCGCTTTTTGTTGCTGATTTCTTTGCTTGCAATTGCCGGCACCAAATTCTCGACACGAAAAAGAAGGATTATGGCCAAAAAAAGCTGAAACGTATAAAAAAATTTTTATATTTTTTTCTGCTACAAATATGATATATAATAAAATATAACATACAATGTAGTTATAAAAAATTTATAAACTTTAAATCCATAACAAATTTGCAGTTTAATTTATATAATAATGTAGCAAATTAAAATAATAACTAGCCTTTTGTACCTCGGCATTTTGCACAAAGAAAACTAACTGAAAATTATCAGAAAAAATGTTGTATATTACATGATTTTACGCAAAAATTTGTGTACCAAATTTATAATAATTTTATAAAGTATTATAAAAAAATGGTTTTATAAAAAAACTAAATTCAGTATAAGAAAGTGTTGAGTATTAGTAATTGAAATTTTGGTCATCTTCATATTTCTACATTTGAAAACAAAATTTATATATAAGGAAAATCAGTTGTCCAAATTTCCGATCGACCCTTATTAATCGTACTCCAAAAACTATACGATATAAAAAATTAAAAATCCGAAAAAGTGTCAAAGCAGACATAAAAAACAACAAATCTAAAACTGTTCGAATAAATACATTTAACGACCTAAAACACTACCGTACCCGTCCAATTTCTCAACCAACATCACCGCCGAGTCCGACCAGTTACTTTCAAACTCAGCGAGCTCCGCCCTGTTCTGTGTGACGTTACGCGTAACACACAGCAGTCGATAACTCTTCCAGCGTAACGCGTGTATTAACGAACAGGCTAGCAGTAGAGAGTGTGACTGTCGCTGAAGCGATAGAAATAGTGAAAAGTGTTACTGTCACCCGAGTGATAGAAATAACGACTCTCTCGCGTCTAACATAGATTTGCCCGTTACTGGGAATTTGAGTGAAAAGCCGGCGGAGGCGGATAGCTGGAGCACCGATAAAACCGAAATTGGAACTGCGATTTTTTGTTTGAATTTAGCGGGGAGTTCCATTATTTTTTTATGTATCAAAAATAAATTAGACTTTTATTATGAGATTTACTACGTTGCTTCTTTACTTTTTGAAAAAATAAACATCCTTGTACGAATATTTTGAATGACTGGGTTATTTATAATAGTTAGACTCAGATGCAAAATATGTATGTAAAATTTAATTCTTATACATGAAGTTTAAAAAAGTATAAAAGTATTTAAGTTATATATAAATTGAATAGAGAAAAGACATCAAAATGAATTAGTGAAGTAAAAAGGAGCTCCTTTTCAAAGTATTGACGATAAAAACACGCTTTCAAGCTATTTTAGAGAAAATTTAACCAAAAAATGGTTACTTTTCCCAGAGAAGTTATTCCTGGCTGGCCTGTATATTTTCATTTCAGCAAAATAAATAGTCAAATTTTTTTGATAGCGGCTGGAAAAAAATCTTCTTTTACTTTGAAATCGTCCTTGAACCAATAAATCTGGGTAACTACACAGCGCGAAAGCGGCGAATATCCAAACAAAATGGAAAATAGGAAAATCGGGTCAGCGAATGGGGTCATTCTGCTTTTTCGCGCGGAAATCTAAAAAGTGCAGCTCTATTTACGAAAAATCTGCAAGGTCCAAATAAATATTGTTCATTTGTATTCCACCCGCAAGCCAAATTAAAGCTCGCTTATTCCTGCCTCCCTCACCCCCATCGTAATTACCGCTGCTTTTATTATTTACACGCTCGATGCGCATCCGTCCAATTTTTGCCGGCCCGTCAAATCGGCCTCCACTGCTCAAAGGGAAAAATCAGCGCAATTAGCCGGCGCCCAAGCCGAAAGCCAAAAATCAAGTGCCGACAAAAAGAATCGAATAGCCTCCGACCAAAACTCAATTTAATCAATCCATTCTTTTTTCCTCTCTCCGCCATGACAAAGCAAACAGAGGAAAGAGACAAAGCGAGCTCGGCCGGGGACAGTTAATACAAAACCAGACGCGGCGGGGGACGATGTTAAAAGAGACGGTCGGACCGAGGGATGAGAAAAGCTCCGCGCGCGCGCATCGATTACGTAGCTCGTGCCCCGAAGGAATCGGGCACGCAGTTGGCGTCCACGGCAGCGTGAAATTTCGCCGCCGTTGGGGCTTTGAAGCTGCGCGTATAAATAATGCGGCTCGCTTCTGGATATATAGAGAAGTATTGCAGTCGTCTAGATGTGCGAGCGCGCGTCATTGTTATATATAGGTGCTTGGGTATGCGCGCGCTCGAGCTCGGCCTCACCGCGAGAAAGAGCTATATTTATGCGCATGTATTTTTCGGCTGCATGTACGTGTTTATTTAGCTGCGAAAATACGCGCGCGCTGGCTGATTTTTGCCGTTCGAGTGCGCGAGAGTGGAACTGCGCGCTGGTACTTGCGCGCACGCGCATGAATGACATTTGAATTAGTTTGCGGAAAGTGGCTCCGCTGAATTCGCTTTTGGCTGGAAATTAATATTATTATGAATTTTGTTTTGTAAACGGTAAAAATTTACTACTCGCGAAATCAGGCCTTTACGGAGTTTAAACGTTTCAATGTTCAATTGATACGCTGCATTTGATTACAGATGTATCATTTTCTTTATATATTATATATCTGAGAAGCTGGGCATATGGGTCAAGATTATAAAAACTGCAGCTGTTATTGAATGTGGTTTATTAGCTTTCTTATCAGTATATGTGCGCACTAGACCTCGGGCACACAGTTTGTGAGGGCGGTATAGCCTCACACTCGCAGAGCAGTTCAAGTCTTGAAGTACTAGCCTGAATATGCGTAACGTCAGCATTCAAATCAGTGCGGCTGACGCGCATACATCACATCGTTGCACTAATGTTATCAGTCAAATAAAATAATATTGTTCATCCTATGCCAATGGCATATCTGTTTATGATAATATTACAGTAGAGAATCATAAATATTAATGCGATGATACAATGTGACATTTATATAAGGCCTATCACAACATTTTTTTTACACGTACCGACATTTCGCTAGCTCGCTAAAAATTCTACAATGTCGATTTGTTTATCGTTTTCGAGGAGCAATAAAAGAAATTATTCCGTTATTCTCTCAACACATATATTCAGTTATTCAGAGGCGCGCACACAGATCTTAAGATACATGCGCCCGATATGCAAAAGTCCCGGGAGGTGTGAGCAATGCTCTCGCGCGTACACGGCCTGTAAAGACATACCGTTGAATTACAGCGAGTCACGCGAAATATTCGAATCGAATGCGCCGAGCCGGTCGTTTGTTTTACGCGTCGCCATAGTGCCCAGCTCTCTCTCTCTCTCTCACTCTCTCTTTGTACATGCTATACTGTACAAGCTTCGTCGATGCTACCTCCATGGCCTCCCCGCTACGGCTGCTCTGTTTCGTTTATTTCCATTGGTAACTCGATTCCGCCGGGGGGAATACCACGGACAGAGCGGGAAATCGAGGACAAATGGCTAAAAGGCCTTTGGCGCTTGCGCGACCCCTGGCTTTCTAAAGCGGAAGTGCATTTTTTTTTTTTTTTGAGATTGCAGAGACCTCGGGCGCAATCCAAAGGGTTTAGATTTAGTCGAATAAAAAAGAGAAAGGGCCGATGTATTGAATGACGAGAGCGAGACGCGCGAGCGGAGTGGATATATACCGGTATAAAAGCAAGCTCGTGATTCATTGAAAAATTGGTGGCTTTTTGTTTTTGTCGCGCGCTTTTCTTTTTCAATGGAGGAGCGAAAGAGCGACTAAAGTCTATATCGGCAAGCTCGCCGACGAATATAAATGTCCAATAAATTTGGTTATTTTTTCTCCCGCGCTCGCGTATTTTCCAGGTAGATTGAAATTTTTATTACCGAAAAGTAAATCTAAATAAATATATATGAACGAGCGGCTGGACTATCGGATGAATATTCACGCGAGGCAATTAAAATTCACTTCGACTGTTGATTAAAAATTGATTGAAGTAACTGATGGTCGATGATTTTTGTATTGAATAGAGCTGAGAAGGCTTTGAAAGGGAGAATTAGACTGGGAGAATTAATTATATAGGCTATTTTAAAGCACCAATTAAAATTCTAGAAATGAAATCTATGCTTGGTAGATGCATATTGTATAAAAATTTATTTTAATAGAATATTTTTCGCTCTAATGGTGTACTTGACATGTCTGTTTGTAAAAATTAATACGGATTCTATTGTTGATTGATATTTGATATTCTATTAATTAAGAATATGCACTATTTTATTCGATTTTTATTATTTGTACTTAATAATATATGTCGTCGCAGCCTAACATATGTAAATATAATATGGACTGTAAAGACGACATAGTAAATCAGTAGATACGTCCGTGAGTGGTCAGACGGAACATTATATCTTAATTACTTTATAATTATTACAATCCACCAAAATAAAAGCTAGATTTCTATTCATAATAATCTTATAACAAGATTTGTTTTTAATATCCATAAATCATAAAACAAACCTAAAATCAAAGTTCGAAGCTCAAGCGGTGACCATGAAGCCGAATGCAGTCGATCGTT
>JAPYZB010006177.1:0-10043 GCA_030522745.1 Eupelmus kiefferi | reverse complement strand
CAGATATAAATCAAAATTATTCTTTACATGGAAAATTCATTGGATGTACACTGATTTTAATGTTTACATTTATTTTTATTTAGGTTTATTGATTAAGTTAATTTTTAATTAAGATAAACCAATTTAATAAATAGAATGATTACTAGATTAATAGAGTTGAATTTTTAAATAGTTGTCTTCAGCTAATCAGAATTACACTTTTCCGAGAATTATGAAAAATATTGCAGATTCTGGTGCCATATTTATCTTTAGATTTTAATGAAATTATATTAATTTATATGCTCATTGATATTTAATTCGCCGTATATTTATCGTTAAATTATAATAAGTAGGCCACTATAAGGTATTAAATGTAAAAAACCTTGAAAACTACGAACAAAGGAAGAAATCGAGGTCGAACTTAAATGGATAACTGTATAAAATGGAATATGAAATAGAAAAATATATTTATAATGACTTTATGTCTTTTTATAAAAATATTAGTTTACTTTATATATACTATTTTGGACAAAGAGAAATAGTTATTTACAAAATATAATATTAAAAACTTATTTTCTCCTTGAAATCTGTATCATTCAAAAGTTTTTGAAGTGATATCACATTTTGATCTTTAAAACGATATGTGAATTAACAGCATTAATCCATTAAAAATACGTGTACATAGATTTAATCTCCCTCCATATACTTAATATTGATACAATTTATTTTTCATTTTATAAATAAATTACTAATTTCTTGAAGATTTAGTTAATAGTTGCTAAATGATAATTAAAAAATTCAAGATCTTAAATATTGATCAAACAATATGACTTTTGAAACGCTTTTTTTTTCATAGTTTATTCTTTTGTAAAATTTCAACCAATAAATTTGTAAAAATTTATTGTAGAGTCTAAAAGTTATTAAAAAGGAAATCTAAAGCCAACCTATTATTTAATAAAATTATCTAAATTGTCTAGAGTGAAAAGCCGAAGCTTAAAAAATTTGGCCAAAGTTTCCTTAGCGTGGCTTCACTACGTATTGGTACTCGAAGGTATATGCCGTGACGGCAGCAGCCAAGTACCGCCGCGCAAAGACTTTGGAGTACTACATCTTCTTTAGTCTCTGTGGATGCCGTACAAATTCCACGAGTTTACGAAGCGAGCGTATTAAGCTCTAAAGTCAGTATTTTCTCTTCGACTAGCTAGATCGATAGCCGTATCTTATTAACTTTGAAATATATTCCCGCGAGATTGATTCAATATATTTTAGCGTGAAAACGACTTTAAAAATAAGCTTAAAAAACAATCGACGACAGCCAGCACTCTTTCATCCTTAGCGCTTACGCTTCTTTCGATATGCATTTCAAAGCAGCTTAACATTTAAAAGAACCTCCGCTTATGCAAAACACTGTGTATCTGAAATCAAAAAAGCGCGAGGCTCGCATCGGTAATTGGGTCAACTCCCTCCCCTCGCACCTATCCGTCTCCCTACATTATTCTCATTAAACGAAGAAAGAAAAAAGGTGCCAGGCCTTCACGAAATATATAACTCACACGTACGTCGCTGTATACAGAGAGAAGCTTTTACTGCCTCCCCCTCCTCTGCGCATGTCCATAATAATCGCCTATATACACACTTTCCCTCTCAGTGACTCTCGCCCTCTCTCTCTCTCTTTCAGCTTCCGCTCCACTTTGCGCGCGCGCGCACGGCATATATATGCCACTTTCCTTGCTCTCCTCTCCTTTTATTTCGTCGATCGAGCGCCGATAGTCCCTGTACTTACGTATACGCGTATATAATAAGTATATAAGCGAGCGTCCTCGCCAGGAATCCGATTTCCTTTTACGCGCATCTCCTGCTGAATTTTTTTCCTTCCCCGAGCTCTGCTCCACCCCCGCGCGAGCTCGGCCCTATACCTTTCTTCTCTCGATATCGTTTTTCTCTCTCTCCCTCTCTCGGCTATGTGTATACGCTTTTCTTTTCTTCTCCGCGGCGGAATTCTTTTCGGAGGTTAAGAGGTCGAGGAGAGAGAGGGTTTTAGCTCTGAATGGCCGACCGGAGCTCCTTTGGCCCGATATGATAAGCGAGGTCCGGTCGAAGTGGCGATTCTCCGAGTGTCGAGATAGAGAGGGAGCTGGACAATGATAGACTTTTTTTTTGGAGCTTTGAATTCTGCGTTTGGGATCTGAATTTAACGAGGACGGGGGAAATCGGAATTTTTTTTGAAGTGGAATGATTGTGATGGCTGGTATTGCGTTTTTTTTGGATGCGGTGTGGATATACGGTTGTTTATTGGTTTAGTTATTTTTACAATTTTTTGATTTTTGTGATTTTAAGTATCTAATAATTGTTGTATTTTTGTTTTAGGTGAGTCAAGCTAATATTTAAAGGAATAAAACTAGTGTAAAGAGATCCATATTACATAAGTAAGTGAAATTATAAATAGTCTTCAGTTATATTAATTATATTAATTATTATTATTATAACATTCATTGTAAAGTAGGGCTAATTACGCAAAGTGCTAATTAGCGATATTTACTACTTTTTCAATCTTTTTAAAATCTGCGAAAACGAAAGGGCTTCTGATAATAATATTTCACTTAAAAAGCTCTAGAAATATAATAAATAAAATTTGTAATATGCTCCATAGCCCCATTCTACAGAAGATTTTAAAACGATTAATATTTGATTGGAAACAACACATTCAATTAAATTATTATAAAAAAAAAAAAAAATTGTAAAAATCTTTTTTTTTTTGAATACTAAATTATAGTATAGATATTCTTTTTACAAATTTTTTATTTTAAAGTACATATACACTTAAATTGGATGTTTTCACGTTGCGTGTTTGTTTATGATGAATTACTTTAATTCTAATCGAATAAAGCCTTGACATAAAAGCGTTAAACTACATTGTTGAAAAAATGTTCGATACTAATGCAGTATTATCAATGGATAACAATCCTGCTTAAAGCTAAACTTTGTTTAACAATTTTTGAAATATTAATTAGAAAATTAATTTTTAATTAATTTCTTTGATGACATGGAAAAACGAATTAAGTGCATTTATCGTATTTTTACGATCTCAAGGTTTTTATGTTTTTATTGGAGCTGTCAATCGATACAGCAGAGATAAAAGTTAATCCTGTGATAAATCTATAGCTTCTGATATAAAGTTTTAACTATATACAAATATCCATATAAATTAGTTTTGTTCTTTTACAAAAATCGATTAAGAAATATAATATAAATCGTTTTTGTGAAGCATTTATAATTAGATTTAAATAGCTTTTCGATCTATTGATAAAGCACTATAATAATTTTATAACTCAAAAATCACTTTTTATTAACTAAATTGTAGGCATAAAAATAAAAAACACTTATCGTT
The DNA here is from genome assembly GCA_030522745.1 of Eupelmus kiefferi. Lineage (NCBI taxonomy): Eukaryota > Metazoa > Arthropoda > Insecta > Hymenoptera > Eupelmidae > Eupelmus > Eupelmus kiefferi. The sequence goes on along the minus strand of JAPYZB010006177.1, from coordinate 6,676 downwards.
TATCTGTGTGTAATCCTTTTATTAATTCAGACTTAAAAATAGCTGGAATTTTTTGCTTTATTAAAACACGAAGAGAAGAGCACTAATAAAAATTAGTCTTCGATTCATGGTAAATGTGGAACGAAGAACATGCAAGGGTAAAAATATCCATGAAGCATAGTAAATATTATTGCCGTAATAATTTTTACAATAATGAAGCGTAATTTTTTGCATGCATGCACTTCAATACGCGATAATCATAAATGGAAAAATAATTTTTACTAAAACTCTCTTCTCCACGTATTTATAAGAAACATCTTACAATATGAAACAATAGTCATTTGAAAAGATCTAGGAAGTACGTTGGTTCACTTCCTTAAATATTTCAGCAATTTTTGTGTTCTTATAATAAAAAGACAGTTAAAAAATAGCATAAAAACTTTTATTAAAGAATAAAGCTTTCAAGCACACAATACAGATTTACTATCCAGATAAATTGTCATAAAATCCCTGCGATCCTTAATTACATAAATTCTCAAAAACGACCAGCAACGCATCGCGCATAAGATTAGCCATTACCTTTCTGTGTATCAGCTGGATTTCCGGCTTTTAGTATGTTTATTCTACAATCGAATTCTCTTTAGCGTATAATTAACGCGCCCCCACAGATTAACGATACTACTCTCGTTAAACCCCTTTTTTCTCTCTCGTTCGCTCTTTCATTTTGACGTCATCGGCTGCCATGACCGTCGTTCGTTTTTTTTATTTTCAGGGCGTCCTGTGGCTTTTGTGATAAGAGTAACGCTTGGCGCGCGTGTGCGTGCACGTTTGCGCGGGGGAGATACCGCTGTATTAATGTTTCAACGGTGATTGTCCGTCCAAAGTCCGCCTACTAAATTTTTTAGTGGTAAACGATATCATAGTGGTCGGGCGAGAGAGCTTTTCTCTCGGCTTAAAAGCCTTCGCGCGTTACCTATTTTCTACTTGAATTTTACTCGGCTTTTGTCTTTGCTTGTTTAGCACTTGCTTTCGACGTTTTAATTAACTGTTTGAACTTTGAATAATCGGGGTCTTGTAAGTTTTTTCTCCTTATTGGTTTTCTATTTAGCGCTTTTTATGCTCTAGCAGGATTGGTTATAAGAGAGCGCGTGATTATTATTCTCGCAGTTTTATAAAAACAATATCAGAAGTAACTACTACATATTGATTTTTTCATATAATAGTTTCATAATACTGAAAACTTATCCTGATTTTTTTTTTATTTTTATACAGTAGCATTATTTTTAAAAAATTATGAAACTATTAAAAAGTTTTTTAATGGAATATCTTGGCAGTTTTCACTAAACTTTTTTTCTTCAAATTAGCACATAATAGAAAAACATCTAAATATTTCAGAAATAATTTAAAACATGTAGTAACTTTTTATAATAAGCGAACTTTTTACAAAAAGTGAATTTTCTAATAACTGAGAGAAGCCTCATTAAAATACCAGTATTCACTGGTTAATCTCTAAAACAATATTTATCTTACAATATTCTCTTATTCTCATTAAAAATAGAGATATTAGTCTGAATCGTTGAATTAATACTAAACTAGTCTTGTAAATCATCAATGGTAGATAAACTTATATACATTACAATTTAGGTCACTATATTCTACTTCTTTGGTCCGTTATACACACGAAACTTAATCGGATTCAAGCGAGCTTAATAACGTTATAATTTCAAACGGAATTAGCCCTGTTAGTTAAATTTCGCTCTCCAGCTATGCGGCGCGCGTGCTGCCGTTTATACAGTGTGTGCCTCGACCTGTGCGTGAAAATTGAATTCAGATTGTTTTGCGTAGCCTCCATGAAGATGCGGAGATCAGTATGATAATGAAATTGTTATAGTAGACCGTCAAAAGGGCTTGAGTGGGTGAGCTTTATCGTAAAGCTCTGGGATGCTGTGTTAATGATATAAGCGTATTAATCACTCGACATAGTTGAAATTTTGCGAAATATTTATTAACTTTATTACGTTAAAATCGCGTATAAATGTTTTTGGAAAGATTAATGAATTTCACTATAGACGTGGGTGTACATAGCTTAACTAAAGCTACAATTCAGATATTCCGGGACTGATAAAGGATACTTTGAGCGCCGCATATCGCTTTTCAATGCAGAAAATACTACAGACTTCTCGGTGTCTCTGTCCGTTGAGTTCTAAAAGCGTTTTAGCTACGAGCTCGCTTTGACTGGAGAACTATTAAACGAGTGACTCGTTTAAGAACAGTTTAAAAAACTAATTTTATGGTATGTCTGAATTTGATGCCCGCTTCAAAATAACGTGACATTCATAGAATGTTTAGTCGTTAATGAATTTGGATATATTAGTGTATTTAAGTGAAATTATTATAATAGTCATTATTTTATTAGAACTTTTTCTTTTTAAAAAGAACTTTAAACATAAAAAGTATATAATATGATGGTTTGAATTTAATGCAAGAATATGCCTTTAAATATTAGTAAATAAAAAATAAATTGTGTTAAATAAAAATAATAATCTCGACGTAAATAAAAAATATCCAATAAAAAAAGTATCTACCACACATAGAAACTTAAACAATCTTCATTCCACAATTTCCGAGCCATAAAAAGAAATCATTCTCCCAAGTTACATCGGCATAAAATCCATCTCAAAGGAATTTTCATCTCCAAAAAAGAAAACGCAAAAAAAGCCGAGCAACACGACTCGGCTCGAAATATTTTATTTTTCATTCCCAACTCTTTCGGCCTCGTCGTCGGTCGGCTGCGAATTTTATTTTCTCCCTCGAAGAAAGAGAAGACAATTTTCGCTGGGAAGATTCTAGGTCAGCCCTGGCAAGCTAGCGGCCGCGCGCACCACTAGAAAATTGCTATCGCGCTACCATATTCCTCGCGCATGGAGTATTCCCTTTCAGGCTCTATCCACGCGCATATTGTCGCAGCTCGTTCCTCAGCTGCTCGCATTTTTCGTTGGAAAAAGGCAAGCCTCGAGTATATATATATGCATCGTTAACGACGTCGCGAGGATTCGCGAAAGTATAATCGCCGCTGCGTTCGCCGAGGACATAATGCGCTTTACTTTTTACTCTTGTAGCCGAGCGGAAATAGAGATGCGGGAGGTGGGGAGGGGAGATGAGACGAGCTGAGTGACCTTCAATCTTTTATGCGTGTAACTTTGTCGCTGATGAGAGCGTATCATTTCCGTTTTTATTCAGAGAGAGAGAGAGAGTCGGGGCTTTTTTTCATTTTTCTGAAAACGAGTGTTTATAAAGCTTTTTTCTGCCTCGCCTGATGGGAATTTTTGCGTTAATACGGAGTAAAAGTGTGATTGAGTATTACGGCGATGAAAAATTACTTACATTTTTTTTATTTTCCTTCTATAGCGCTCGATTTTTCGTTTTTTATTTTTAATGCTTATGTTGCATAAAAGCAGCTTGAAATGTTGCCCTTTGCATAAAGCATTAAAAATATCCTAAAAAAATAAACGATTACACATTATTTACGTTTATTGTACAATTGTATGTTTCGGACGCGTAGTATATTTCCTGCGTGCTTTTGCGTATTTTGAGTTTAAATTTCACGGCACCATAACTCGTATTTACGACTTTTTATTGAGATCCGCGCAAATTTAATGTAACTTTTATATACACATCGCTTTTAAATGTTTCATATTCCCACAGTCTATTTTATTCATCCCACGCGGACTGCATCGAAAAGGCAAATCGAACCACGCACAAAATTTCCATCGCAGCGGAAAGATCGTCGTCCCTCCCTATCTCTCGGAAAACAAAGCACGAGCCTACATAACAAAAGATCTATCAATGTGCTCCAGCAACCTGACTGCGTAATAGGGCACAGGGGCAAACCCCTTGGACTAAAATAACAAACTTGCGGGCCGCTTGGAGATAACGGGACGGCCGCAGCGCAGGTTCGTGTATAGCCGTAACGATCGATTTTCTCTGTGTGAGCTGGCAAACGCATGATGCGCGCGTGTCAACGGAGCGCAGTGATTGACGGAGACGAACCGGTTCGCTCGTGCGGTGTCGCGCGTAACGCGCGCCTCTTGTTTACTCCATTTGACGCGGACTTAAAATAAATATTTTATGTCACTGTTATATATGTATACAAAGTTTAGGCAACAATTAATGATTCGTTTAAAAATTTACGTATTAAATATATTATGTGTTTAATGTTAAATACTTTAAACTAAATAAACACAACAAGGTATCAAGAATAACAAATATAATTGATAATTGTACTCCAAAGTGACGGCGAAAACTTTATTTGCGTATTATAATTGAAGTTTTTTTTATATCTCTCTGACAATCTTATATTTCTTTTTTAAATTTAACTCTAAAGATAACAAACTATATTTTTTTAGATTTTTACAAAAATTTTATGTTATTTTAAGTTGCTATAAGTATTTTAATGCTTGAATAATTCTATATAAGAAGATTGCCTAACAACTAGAACTTTAAATAATGTCAAAAAAATAGCTTAAATTTGAATCGTTTGTATTCTTTTTCTGTTGTATTGACACTATTAATTGGAGCTATCTACTGATTAATTATCTTCAATTTATAGTAAAATGAGATCTAACAATTCTTGACCTATTTTTTTTATGTTTCTCAAGTCTTTAATTGACCTTCAATCGTATGTAGTGTTGAAGTGGAAGTACATTAGAAACCTATATAAGTAATCAGCTGTATAAAAAAGGTATACAATGTAATATTGAGTACGCAATGGTCAATATTTTTTATATTAAAAAATATCATTGATAATTTTCTATGGACAGGTTAAAACCTATTTTTTTTTATAGAAAACATAACGTTGAAGAATATTTAACTGTATAGGAGAATTTGCAATACATTAATAATATAATATAAATATAAAAAAAAATCCTGTTTCTGATTACTTGAAAAATATGTAACATTTGCTTTAAGAAATAACAATAAAATCATCATATTAGTTACACTCTTTGACTTCTAAATTTGAAAAAAAAGAAAATCATTCAAACATTCGATAAGACAATCACACTAGAACAGTAAATATTGAAATAATATAAATTGTCAAAAATTTATTATTATATTTATCATCCAGGTAAGAGGAATAAATTAAATTATATAAAAATATGTAACATCGTCCTGTTACTTATAATGATGAAAATAGAAAAAGAAAAAAAGAATTTCTTTGATAGATCTCGTCAAAATCTTACTTAAAAACTATCTCGTAAAATACAAAAATAGCAAATTTGAATCTTCAAACGTTAAATATCGATGAAGAAATATTAATCTCTAATGGCCCCGATTAGAAAAATAAAAAAAAACGTTGCGTTCGACGTTTTTATGAAAACAAAACATTTTGTTTAAACACTCGCTGCAGTCGGGACTAGTAGAAGAAAATTTTCAACCTTTGTTTTGCACGCTCTTCAAGCGAAGATTCATCAGCGAGTGGCACGAATAAACAGCTCCGTGCAGGAATGATCAATGCGAGCTACGTCAAAGTTCCTAATTCCGACAGATACACGCACATCTACACTTACACAAGCACGAACATATAAGCGGACTCGTCAAGTTTTATTTGCGTTCATTTTGCGGCTTGTACAATTTTCCAAATGAAACTTCTGCCTCAACGAATAATCACGAATTATGAATGCTGTTATTGTAATTAGGAACGTGTTCGAAGTTAAAAAAGGAATCGTTGTAAAGGAAGTTTGTACAATTGGATAGGTGGATAGGAAATTCTGGGCTAATGAAATTTTTAAAAAGTTTTATTTGCTTCACGGAAAACTAATATAGAATATTTATAAAAGAGTGTGAGATAAAAAATATAAAAAAAAATACTCTTTATTATATCTTTTTCTATTAATATATAGACATAATGCAATTATTTCATTATCTTCTCGTATACAGAATCATCTACGTATTTTTTCTTATATTTGTTTTTGTTTGGGAAAGCTTAAATTTATATTTTTATGATTGAAGTAATAATTTTTTGTAGAAATCGATGCAGAGGGAATTATTTCTACATAAATTTCGATTTGATCAGCATTTGAGACTCATGTTTTCATATATTTGGTAGATGAGTCTCTTTTCACCATATCCTGGCAGAAAGTACCACTTTCGTTCCAGGTTCAAAAATACGAAAGCGATATTTTCGGCCCGGGTATAGTGAAAAATAGTATAAATACCATGAGAGAAAATAAAGAAAGCCTCCGATCGCATGTTTATCGACGTCGCCCGGGCGACAATTTACATGCGATCTGAGACATTTTTTATTTTTCCTCCCTTGGTGCGAAATATACTATTATATTTTATAAAAATTAAAAAATAAATTGCGACATAATATGGTAGTGGTTGCCGTGCCCACAAACGATCACTTAAACTCACATTTTAGATATACGAAAAAACACGAAAATCAATACATGAGTTACATAAAATATGGTATGCACCAAGGGCTAGTGAGCTTTTTTGACCTCATGTGTTTACAGTACTTGTCTTCGTCTCGTGCTAGCTCGCCTTGACTCGTACTGCAAATTCCACACTCGGTCTATAAAGGCTCACTTTACGCTTTTGGTACACTCGGCTACACATGATTCTTTCCGAATGTTTGCGGAGCGTTTGTCGAAATGGCAACGCCGCAGACATAGTCTATGACATAAGAAAATTATCA
>JAPYZB010006176.1:0-13255 GCA_030522745.1 Eupelmus kiefferi | reverse complement strand
ACACTTGGACGCATGCCGCACTCGCTACGCTCGTGCGTCAACTCGCGCCCGCGTGCGCTATCGGCAACTATACCTCACTCGTTAAACAATGTACTATTAACTTTTTTTGACTCTTTCCGGTATTATTAGACTTCTATTATTCTTTTAAAAACATTTTTACAAGTATACAGGTTTGTTACTTTTGGCTAATTGAAAATGATGTAATGATACTTTTGCCATATTGAGTATATTTTGTACATATTTGCCGGTCAACGTGCGGTCAGCGTGCAAAAATGATATACTTATCTAGAAATTTAGGTTTATTGAAATTAAGTTTTATTAGTTTTAAATTAACGTTGACTTACAAATATATACTGATACGTGCACAAAATTTATTTACTAGAAATCCAGCTGAAATCCATGTCACAGATCTTAATAAATTGGAATATATTTATAAATTTCTCAAAATTTACAGAAGCGACAATAAGTACAGATTTAAATAAATATTTTATGAATTTTACAACAAAGCTATGTGAATTCTGAAGTTCAAAGAAATCTTCGTGAACTGAATGCTCGAGGGATGGATAAGAAGACCGTGTCTATCGTAGTGAAGAAAAAGAGATCGCCCTTCGCGAGACCAATACTCTATATACTGGATAAATCTTAATTTTCGATATTACATCGGTTCAATGTCTGATACCTCTGACTTTATATATCTATCGTGGCTACACCGTGAAATCGGTATTCAGTCGCCGTTTCGGCTGAGATGGTCATCAGCTCTATTCTGTTTTGCGATCTTCTTCAGCGAGTACGTGAGTGTATAAAGATACGGTTCGCCCAGCCGGTATCGTGATTGGATGTAAGCTGCGACGATCCTTGGAAAAGCGAAGAGTAATAAGCGTGATTCTCGTGAGATTATCAATTTTTAGATCGAAATAGAGAATCTGATTTTTTATTGTTTTTTATTAATTTTGTAGAAAATATTTTTTTTTAACTTATACTTGTAAATACTTATTTGTGAATACAAAATCAATTATTTTTTAACTGATATTATGAAGTTCCATAAAGAATCACAATTAGAAGATTACATTTATGATATTTTAATAAGAGTGTAATTTCATCTATTTGTATTTACATTTCTTACAATGAACTTTCCTTATTTTCATTACGTTTATAATAGCAAAGATAAAATATGTCCTAGAAAAGCAATAACTTCGATTTTATGACTTTAAGCTCAGCAAAGTAAAAAGTAAAAAATGATCCATCATAAAAAGACAATTGTCAGTTTATAGTAGCGACTTATACACTATAAAACTGATTCTAAGATAAGGCAATGAGAGTTTCTGCTGCCTTATGCCGATCTTTTATCTACTTTCCTTTATTTCTGTTTTCAGTAGTAGTTTAAAAATAATCTGATCTTTGCCGATAAGATCAATAGCTTTTCACATCGTTTATGATTCTATTTATCTTACATGACATCGATTAATTTATCAGACATTCTACTTTTTTATTTTTCATTCTTCATTTGTTGTCCTTAATTTAAAATTTACTCATTATTGCATCTAGTCCCCTAAAGTTTTCATTTACTTACTAAAAAATCTGTTACATCCCGCATCAATTTATTGTGCGAATGTGTTAATCCTTCTTTATTCGTCGGTTCTTTTTTATTATCTTTAAATTATTTACCCTTTAGTTGATGAATAATTCCATTATCGTGACTTAATTTTATTACTTCGGCGCGTCGTGATTTGGATTAACGCGCAGCTTAGTAATTCTCGCGTAATTCGTCATTTTTTTGCTTTAACAGAAGCTTATCTTATCAAAAACACCCTGTAAGACTCGTCATTATTACTAAAAATAGAAACAAAATATGCGAAAAAAAAACTGTTACGGAAAATGTAAACTGTAGCACTGCTAAAATATTTATTTTTGGTTAATTAAAAGATTACCTTTAAAACTTTAACTTTTCTCTTACTTGCTCATTAAATAATTAAAAATATTAAAAAAACAGAAAATAAAATTAAACACTTAATAAATCTTTACAATGTGAATTATTTACAGCTATAAACATCTTACAATTATTAAGAAATTGTATTCTTAAGATATTCATCAATTGGAAAGAACAATTCATTCCTAGTTTATTTTTTTCTTTTTTATTATTTACTTAATGTTATTTTTAATTTTATAATTTTTATGATCTTCAGACATTTTCAAAAATTTATTACGGAACGTTAAGTTTATTTTATTTTTCTAAGAACTCCTATGTCAATAGCATTTTTTATCTTTATTAGATTCAATAAGGAAAAATAGCGAAGGTAAAAATCATTTACTAAAACGTTTGCCATAAAATGATCACCATGACCTGTCAATTGCATTATTCTCAAATTGAAAAGAAATTTATGAAAATTCTAAGTAAGTCAAGGGAAACCACCTTTTAATAACTTGTATCTGTTGTATTCTTTTCGATTTATTTATCTTTTTTTTGTGCTTCTTATCTTTGTGTTTAGACACGTTTCGTTTATTCCATTTTGATAATCACAACACATTTTTCTATTGTAGTAAATGAGCCAAACAAAAATTAGAATTTTAAACAAAATTATATTTCAAAAAAATTTCAAGAATTCATCTGTTACTAATAAAATAATAAATTTAAATTTATTTTTATAATTTATTTTTTTGCAAACGTCAAATCCAAATATTCTTCTGACTATCACTTATTATAGTGTTGAAAATAATTACAATTAATTTCATTTTAATAATTCATACCTATAAACTTAATGTTAATAAAGCATAAAAAAAGTAATACATTCACAACGCAAATAAGTAAAATACTTTGTTCCTAGCAAAAAATTCTCAAAGCATACAGAGCGCTAATACGTTCTGAAAAAAAAATGTTTTGCACGTGACACATCAAACGCTCGCTTCCGTAATTCAGCAAGACCGCGCTTAGTGCCGCGAAAAAGCTAGGAGCCTGCAGCTCGCACGACGTGCTATCTTCTATCCAGCAGCTCGTGCGCTCATTCTTGAAAAGGTTCTTCTCCTCTTGTTAGTGTCGCGGAAAATAAAGCAGAAGCGAATGTACACGCCTTTTACTTCCGTTGCTGTCTACTCTATACTAGATACATTCGCCGCTTATCTTTTTCTCTGTCATATATCTGTATGCATGAATGTAGGTGCACCTTTCGTCTTCCATCACTTTATGTTATACTTATTGTATTTTTGTTTGAGAAAAGGATATGAAAGAAATTTGGTCCAGTGTATATGTGCTTTACAAATGTATTATTTAAGTTTTATCACTCGAGTATTTTTCAAGGGAATTTCCGCTGCGTTTTGTGCTCACTCTATAATGTGAAATTTGATGTGATAAGCGATACGATTTGCTGTTTTTAGTTTTGTTGTTTTACTATCTATAATTCATATGATATTATAGAAAGAAATAGTTTTTAAAATTTTTGTGATATTCTTATTTACAAATTCCATTTCAATTTTATTTTTCTAAAGAATAACTTGTCTCTGGTTGTTTCAATAAAAGTAACCACTATTGTTCCTTGAACATTTTTATAATATCTACTAGTTATAAAATTTAATAACTTTAATGCTAAAAGAATACGAATTTTAGCAAGATTGCACAATATCTATATCCAGCATCCCCTATTGTTGAAGCCGGAAGCAATTCGAGAACTTTGTAATTTCGTCGTTACCGAGTCCTGCTTTGTTTCAAGAAATTAGACGCTTGTCTTAATCGTTTCCCAGGTACCACGTGACTGGCACGATAGAGACTCTACTATTTAAAAGTTACCATGCTTTTCTGAAGCATTTCGAGGAAATTTAATTTATTTCGTTGTATAAGAACTTTCATTTACACCTTTATTTTCTGAGTTTTATCGTGCAGAGTTTCTCATTTAAGACTTGCTTCTTTTTAAATTCTTCATTTTACATTGTTTACGAGATTAAATAATTAAATTAATTTAATAAAAATTTCAGTCAGAGCTTAGTAAACAAAGAATATTTGTAAATGAAGGATTTCCTGAGAAATACATGTAAAGCAATTTTACTTAAAAAATTTTTTAAATTAGCGTGACGTTTCGACTGCTATTTGCCGTCCTGTTTAGGCTATTCCTTTACTAAAATATTTCTAATTTAGAAATTTTTAAATTATTTCGTATTTGCATATTAAAATTTTAGAATATAATATTTATGGATATGATAAAAGTTATATCAGAGGAGTTATTTTTTATAAGGTTATTAAAATTTATTCTTTTATTTCTACGCTTAAATTTCTTTTATTCACCTACCTATACTAAACCACTCCAAAACAGAATTAAAAATCTTAAAAAATATCAAACTCGTCATCAAAGTATCTAGAGTGAACGAACCTAATTACCGCATCTGCGCGTTTCTTTTTCTAACGACAAAAGTACACCTACCGAGACCGCATTAAAAACTTTCCTAATTAAATCCTCCTTTTTAGAGAAGTACTTTGTGCTCAAATAACGACCAGCACAAGTTGATCCGTTGCGGAATCTGCGACTTTGGAAAGCTATATTCTAGCTGCCACCGAGCTTTTGCAGAATTCATCCCCCGAGTAACGGCTCGGCCGTGCGTGGCTTTGACTTTTATCTTTACAGCTAAAGCTACGAACGCGATCTCACCTGAGGAAAGGTTAAGATAGGATAGGAAGAGACTATTTTCTCGCTTTCCCCTTTAACGCATCTTTCGCTTATCGATTCTATGATTCTTGTAAAAAATTACACTTTTACCGATTTTTTATCTTACCCTAAAGTAAAGTGTTGGTTTAACGCCTTGTCCTTTTTCAGCTTAATTATAATTAAATTTTAATTCAGTTAAAATTTTAGGTTTATTGCTATTTTATTTTAAGGCTCAGTAAAATGGTAGAAAATGAAAAACACAGTTCCTTCTTATCGACATTTTTATAATTTTATTAAATAATTTAAAATAAAAAGAAAATTCAATTGCCTTAAGTTTTATGGTACTTTGTAAAAAACAATAATCAATTCAATTTCCAAACAACTTTAAAAATTAGTTTAGAAAAATTTTTGGTTTCTATATACCTACCTCTATTTATTTTTAGATGAAAATCTTAAAATCTCTTAAACGAATTTATAGAAGCACCTGATAATGGAATTAAACATTGTTTACAAAAATTATTATAAAACATGAGAAAACTTTTTGGAGCGTATTCTACGATAGATTTCCTATTAAAATAATCAGTAAAACGAAAATCGGGTTTTTCGACCGGAAAAAGGTGTTGTTCCCCCTTAATAAAATTTAGCCATCTATGTTTATTTGAAATTTTGAAAATTCACTAATAAGCGTTCTTTTCCACCGTGGAATAAATCATAGTATATAGTATAATAACTGCACATAGTCAAATTTATTAAGGATAGTCTGAATACATTTCATACTAACAACTACGTGAGAATTTTCCTTGATATCCGATCTGGATAAATGCATACACTTAAATAATTTAGCCTCATGTTTTTATTCATTTTATTTTTCAGACCTACTATATCGTAACTAATAAAAAATTTCCCTAACAGAGTCTGTGATTTTAATTTACGAATAAATGGTGAGGGTATAGTGTATATGCGAGTGAATGTGCTATATATGTATTCGCTTGTATCTCTGAAAGATTTTAATTTACAAAAACTCATTTTTTCATTTTCGTTAAACTTGCAGCTAAATCAATAATTTTTATGAGTTTTCAATTTATTTTTTTTATTTTTCAATTTTCATTTTATGTATGTAAGAATTAATCATATTATGAGACTTTTGAAAGATCTAATTTATAAAGTTACATTATTATTATCGAATCTACAAAGCTATATTATTAACAATAAATGATACTTGATGTGATTAAAAGAATTTTGTACTTCGACTTTATAAGCAAAAATAAAACATTAAAATAACATAAGGTATATAACTATCTTTGTATCTACGCATCGAAACAGAAAAATTATGGTGTAATGGATCAAAAGATAAGCTTGTACCAAGTCACGTTATTACGTCATAAAATACTTTGAAAAGCTTTTTCTTCTCGTGCTCTTACTCAATTTGCATGCTTCTTAAAATTCCAACAACTTCTATTATCCCGCGTGGAATTGACTAAAAAGCTCATTAATGTGACCCTTTTCAGTTTAATTAAACCGTCCACTGTCCAACACAACTACATCACGAAATGCCCTTTCAAGTGTATTATCTGACTTTCCGGAAACTCGGATGTTAAATATTGTATAAGTTCTGAATAATAATCATATTATTCAGTGTTTAAAAATAGCAATATAAGATGTGAGTCGTGTTATAAAGATAAGAATAAGGTAGTGTAAAATATTACTTCTTCTTCATGCAGCTTAATACTACATTTTACTTTAGTGATAAAGATATAGCTTTTTATAAGCATGTCAACAGCTTTCATTACTTCACATGTTTATTAGGGATAAAATAAGCATAACTATAATACACTTAAAAATATCTTATAAAAATAAAATGATCAGCCATTGCTTAATGAGATTCAATTACAAACGATTAATGTACGAGATACCGTTCAGCTAAAGTGAAATTCTCTACGAAATTCAAATTGTTTGAATTCTAAATTTAGCCTGTCAAGTGTCCTACCTTTCTCGAATAATTTCCTGCATTTCTGAAACTTGATGCGAAAAAAGGCAGCACGCATCTCCCATACACAAATTCACATCGAATATAAAACTTCGGAATAATCAATTGAATAGAGTGGCAAACGAGACAAAAATATTGGAAAGAGCTTGCTGAACTCGCTTCAGATCTTCATCGAGCTCTTATTTATACAGGATTTTCGAACTTCCGTGTGCAGCATAATCACAGAGCGGTGACTCTAGTTCATCAGGATTGCCACTTAACGAACTTTATGAAATCCTCGTTAAAGCGATGATCCGGTACACGAGAAGATAGAGTCTATAAGACAAAACTTTGGGGTATCGGAAAGGAAAGTGGACTAGTATACGAGTCAGATAGAAAAGGGAAAGCCAAATGGAATTCGCTTTTTCCAAGACGCTTTATTGAATCATAACCCGTTTTGCCTTCCGAACGTGGCTAGCGTACCGAAACTTTAGTTTTCCTCTTTCCTGTCTCTCTCTCTCTCTCTCTCTCTCTCTCTCTCTGTTCTCTCTCTCTCTCTCTCTCTCTCTCTCTCACTCTCTCTCTCTCTCTCTCCCCCTCTCTCTGTCTCGCTCTCTTTCTCTCACACTCTTTTCCTCTCTATTTCTGTCTCTCTCTTTCTCCCTCCCCCCTCTCTCTCTCTCTCTCGCTCTCTCTTTTTCTCTTCTTAACACTAGAAAGCTTTACATATCTTTGGATAGTCTCACTTTATCTCTAATCGTGAGTGACCAAACGTTGGCATAGAAGCTTCCATGATTTAGCTCTCCGTTTTCTTTTTTTTCCTTCCTTTTTTCCTTTCTGTTTTTTCTCTGGATGGTGTATCCATCTACGTGAAATGAACGCAACCCCCGAACTCACTGAGCTGCTCACGAAGCCTTCATAATACGGAGGATCAATCAGGAATTTCCACACGGTCACGTGCGCATTGGATCGTTGCACTTCTTTCACCCTCTCCCTCTCTTTCTATTTCTCTTTCGCCCACTCTCTTTCTCTTTCTGTGGGAACTCTCAATTGAGCAATCCGTTGCAATATTATATAATCTTACCCAAGCTTGCTTTGTTATGCATATAGTTTACAGATATGCAAGTACTCCAAAAATCGATCTACCCATTACAAAATCCATCATGATAAATTCAGACATGATCAAGTAACCAGATAATCACGAGTATATCCGTGATTATTGAGCTATTTGAAATTCAAAGAATCGAAAATTATCGCAAATACCCAAGTGTTTGGGCATACCTAGAATAAAGCTTTTTAAAGTTACTGGATAAATCTAAATAATTTTTTATTTTAATACTTAAAATAATAAATAAAATTTCCGAATAAATTTGGTTAGCCCGATGATATTTCCAGTATATAAAAACTCGGATACCTGCTCCCATACACATGTTCAAAAGTCCAACATAAGCCGAATTGTATTTTACTAGCTCTATTATTCATTTTGGTTATCCCAGATGATATTTCTCTTTTTCTTTTATTCAACTATTTTCATGTATTCAGGAAATAGAGTAAAGACTAGAATTGAAATCCTTTTAATTTTTTTTCGTAAAAAAGTATTACTGAAAATTCAATTTTTTTTACCACTACTGGCCCCGCTTTTTCACTCAATGGGGTACATGGGGCACCCCTATCAGCTAGCCAACTTAAATCTGTAATCGTGTAATTTGTAAACTTGTATTAAGCTAAATAATAAGTTTTTCACCGAGAAGCATTTGACTAGAATAGTCGATAGTCTAAACTTACTTCTACGGTAAACTTTTATTTTCCCCTCAATTCTGCCTAGTCGAAGGGTTAAATTTAAATATTTTTAGTATTGGAAAATATCCGACTTATCCCTGCCACCTGAGAACGTCGTTGAATAAAGCCTTTGTTGATGCGCCCAAGCAATCATCCATCCAAGTATACTAACCGCGCCGAACGCTGCTTAACTTGAATGATTGCTCGACCGTAAAACCAAGGATGCTTCCAAAGGTGTCTCTTAAAAATGAAATTTAACGATAATATTGTGAAGGATTTATAAACGTTTAAAACTAAAGAAATAAATATTAATTTACTTATCAATGTAGTTGGCATTAATTATGTATCCAAATTTAAAGTAAATATTTATAGACATAATGATAGATTGCTTTCTAAAATTATCGACCATTAAATACACTCAAGGTATTGTTACACCTAGAAGCTCTATTCTGAGTAGCAGAACTATTGTCAGGTATTGTAAGCGGTAAGTCGATAAGTGATAATGGCTTAGTCCTACAGGTCAACGCATTCAAGAAACTATTGTTTATTGTTCGTGGCAGATGTATTGTTACGTGTTGCTGGGATGAATTATTAATCCATAGGTAACTCTCCAGTTAATCACTTTTGCCTATGAAAGATTCTGAGAAGTTAACTCAAATTTGCAGTCAGCTTAAAAGACAAGTTTATGAAAAACAAATTCTATTAATTATACCTTCAATTCGTTTGTTCATAGTTGATTTCGATGAACTTTATATAACTAGAGAGTTTAATAGATCTTCCCTCAAATTAGATAGCATAATACTTTGATATTTCTAAAATATTTTCAATACGACCAATTCATATATTCACTGCGTTACATGTATCCCAGTAGTAGAACAAAAAAGTCACCTTATCTAATCCAATCTGCACCTAATCTTCCACTTTGCCTTCCCTACTTCATCATTACCTTCCTTTCTTCTTGTACTTCTCTAATCTTCAATTGCATGAGTTGCGTTTCATTCGTCTCAATTTTTTATTCTCGCAGCAAATCAAAGCTGCATTCTGAAAAAAATCAGAACATGAAAGAATACGACAACTGGTTCCCTGGTAGAAGCTTAACGGTAATCTAGCTAATTTACCGTTAATTTTGTAAAATTAACGGCTAATTAGCTAGATTACCTTTGAGCTTCTGCCAGGGTTATAATGCTAGGAATTTAGCACGTATTAATACAAAACCTATGGAGCTATTCACTTTACAATTTTGTATTTAAAAAAATACTCTACTGAATAAGTTTTATTTAATCGACTAATCATATTAGACTGGAAAAAAAGTAATTCCAGTTTTTGCAATTGTCAGCAATTTATGTATTTTCATAAAATTGTTTATAGAAATATAAGATTTCATCCTTTTGCGGTGCCAACATTCATTAAATAACCGCAAATATTCAGTAATATGTTTGAGTTATTTCCTATTAGTACATTTTACTGTACCACCTATTTAGATAGGGGAAAGTTATCAATTGAAAAAAAGAAATAACGCCTTACTTTTCCCAGTCGCTCGTGCCCGCCGTCATCCCTTGATTGATTAACTTTTGTTTTCTATTTACTTTTTCTTATTACGCTGGATGGAAGAATACGGGTCAGAGAACGAAGTGTGAAAACAAAAGATTGACGAGGGAACACACGTTGTGCGACGGATTTCGGGAAGGATCCTTCTTGTTCGAGGATATAACGTTCGTGCAAAGAGAAAGCGAGGATTGACGCGGTTAGAAAGTTTCAAGGCGAACGCCCGTGATGAAGAGATAATGAAGAGATTGAATTACACTTTCTATCTTGCAGAGCGCGTTTTCGGGGGATAAGAAAAGAGGCTGCGAAGTTTTCGGTGAGATGTAAAACAGTTTGCGAAGTGCGAATTGAATTTCGAGATAACGATTGATGGGAATCGATTTTTAATAAAATAGAATTTTTATTTGTTTGAATGCTTTTTTGTAAAAGTAAAGTTATTTTTTGACTCTTGCTAAACGTCTGTCAGATTTAGTTCATAAGTAAACACTAGATGGCGTATCATACCAATAATCCTAACCTTTAATGAATTTGGGTTATTGGAGTTTACTAAACAAAATGAGTTATTAAGAGTGGTTGGACGGGTTACTTTATTTATTTTATTTTATTTAGAAGCCTTGATTCGCAAGGCCAAAAGACTAAATCCTAATTGGATTTTATCCTTTTCATTTTAAAAGCCTTAATTTGCAGGCCGAATATACTCTATTATTTTATAGGCTATTATAAACAATGAAATTGTACCCATAACTTTTTCTTTTAGTATATTATTAGATGACTTTCTATTTATTTATAATTCATTTAAAATATAATAACTATACACATAATAAAAGACTTAGCTGCAATTAATAAAACAAAAACATCGAGCGTATGGATTGTGCGCTCGTACTACGCACACTGTCACCTAAGGCGCTCCTTATTTTTCATTTCTACAAATTTGTTTTTGCGATAATTAAATAAAGAAACATAAAGAGTTATTCCGTATCAACTAAGGAATCATAATCAGTTACATTTTTCGATAAATTTTTTAGTTAACTAGTTAAACAGCCTATAAACAATAGAGTTACAAATAGATAGATAGATAGATTCATTTATTGCACACTTGAGTACAAACTATAATACATCAAAACTTGTATATCACATTATTATTATATTGTTTCGGTCTTGTTACAAAATATTTACATTTTACCGAAGCAACTTGACTATCAGTCAGTTTTATTAAAACCGTGCGAGCTGCATGTAGACACGGCCTTAGGGTCCATCCACAGCGGTGCGGCTCGCTCAACGCTTCAAAGCTCATCCACAACAGCAACGCCCAAACCTTGGGACAAGTCCACATGTGTCGCAAACGATCAAGGTCGACGGAAGATGATGTAACCTGAAGGGGCTATGACACAACAGCAAGAATGACGCTCTTGCGTAAATAGAGATATAGTTCTATTTTTTAAAATTACTTCTATTTGTGTTATTGTCAATTCATTTGTTAGTGTATATATATATATATATTTTAAACATTTAAATATCATTTATTAATATATTCATTTCTCTCTCCCTCTCTCACTCTCTCTCTCTCTCTCTCTCTCTCTCTCTCTCTCTCATTCTCATTCTCATTTTCTGACTCAATTTTCAGTGGCATAGCACCTCCGGTAGTGCAGCCCAGAGCTGTTGCACCTGTAAATAATGGACAGCAAGGCTAACAGCCAAGACATGCAGATGCTCAGTTGGGGGGCCAGAACAAGGTAAGGAATCATTAGTATTAGTATATTTTATTTTATTTATTTATTACCAACAGAAATTAAAAAGCATTCACATAGATGGTAAATCCGCAGAGGAAAATATAATTTCCTCTATGCGGTACTGGATTGATATCTAATTTAATATGTTTAAAACAAAACAACAATTTTTCCGTAGAGTTCTATTATTTTAAATTTTTTCTATTTGTGTTATTGTCAGTTCATTTGTTAGTGTGTTCATATATATATCTTTTTATCATTTAAATATCATTTATTAATATATTGATTTCTCTCTCTCCCTCTCTCTCTCTCTCTCTCTCTCTCTCTCTCTCTCTCTCTCTCTCTCTCTCTCTCTCTCTCTCATTCTCATTTTCTGACTCAATCACTCAATTTTCAGTGGCAGGTAGCACCTTCGGCAGTGCAACCCAGAGATGTTGCACCTATAAATAATGGACAGCAAGGCGAACAGCCAAGACATGCAGATGCTCAGTTGGCAGGCCAGAACCAAGTAAGGAATCAATAGTATTAGTATATTTTATTTTATTTATTTATTACCAACAGAAATTAAATTACATTCACATAGAAGATAAATCCGCAGAGGAAAATATAATTTCCTGTATGCGGTACTAGAGAGGATATATAAATGCCGAGGTGAAACAAGCGAGTTCCACCCCGAATGTGGCTTCTCCAAAAAGCAGCGCCGATGAGGCTATCACCGAGGAGCTGCCGGCTTTCTACACCTAAGCTGGACTTTCTCTTTGGGAAGTCGGAAAAACCTGATGATTTGGAGGTAATAGCGCGCTGATAGTTGAGCCTTCTGGTTGAGTACTGCGGGAGCAGTTTCCCAAGGAACCGCTGCTGCTGGCGCTAGCACTGGAACTGCTGGTGTCGGCTTCGCTGACTCGCGAATGTTGGTCAAGTTGTTCGATATTATGGCTGGGAATGGAATAGCGTTCCAATGCATGTTTAAGAATTCTCTTTTGGGTAGGTGTTAAATTGGGTTAATTACAAATTTAGAAGCAATTTAAGTATTGATAAAAAAAAATATATGTAAAATTTATATTATTTTAATTTAAAAATATGAAGTATAGAGCGTTGCATAATCCCCATGCTATTTCATAATTTATTAATTTATTATTTATTAAATATTAATTAATTTATTAATTTTTAATAATTTTTCCTCACCAAGTTTCTCTTATTAATACTCCCAATTCTTTCAAATTATTATTAATTACAATTGAAAAATATATAAACAACCTGTTGTACTTGCTCATCAGTCCACCGAAAAAGCACGAACCATAGGTTCGCGTTTTTTTCTGCGGAGGGGGCTGTTGTTATGTCCCCATTCCATTTAGTCATAGACTTACGAAAGCTAAAGACACGGACTCATTTTAGCCATCCCAGAATCCCCAATAACAAAACACTTAGAATAATACCCACTTAAATAAAGATAATAATAATAATAATTTTTTTTTTAGGAGGGGGAAAATGCTTGATGCACCATAAGGAGGAGGCGTCTGCGTGCCTCCTCGTGTATCGGACTCCCTCTATCTAACGAGATGTACCGACTAAAAACCCTAGCATCCACGTCAGTCCAGATTATATAAAAT
>JAPYZB010006173.1:0-10932 GCA_030522745.1 Eupelmus kiefferi | reverse complement strand
CAAGCACGTCTCATATGTGCCCAGCATCCGATGGCAACTCTCGGGTAGCTCTGCCGCGAATATTGCGCACACGCGCGCGCCAAGGGATACACGTAGGACCGCACGGCCGGACCCCGCGCGCGCTAAATTGTCTATTTACATAATGCCGGCGTAATTAAGACGTAAGCGAGCTTACTGCCGGCGTGATACCGCGCAGAGACGCCGGCGCGTAGTTCCCAGAAATCGAGTTGGCTATTTTGCAGGAGCCCGCGAAATTACGCTAATTAGGATCGCGAGAGTGTCTCGACTTCCTGGATGCTGAGAGAAAGGGGGTTAAGCTTTTTTGCTGTCTCTGTTTCTCTCTTTGCGTAAGCTGAGTGCATCGGATGATAATTGAAATCTGAATGATTAACGCTTCAATTATCTTCGGCAAGAAGGCGAATTCAATAATGAGCTGTGGAATAAGTACTCGTTTAATGTACTCAGACGTGACACGAGTCGCATGAAATAAAGAAGTTGGAAGGTACATAATGGAAAGGATAAAGTGTGCTCGTCATTGTTAAACTGACCAAATTCATTACGAGGCCCGGAATCTCGTAATTTATCCGACTCTCCCACTTTTTCGCCGAAAAACCAGCTCTCGTCGCGCAGTCAATTATCCTAACAATGAAAAAGTCGAAAGAGAGAGCTGTAGCCGGCTCGTAAAACCAGATCATCGGGTGTAAAACTCGGCCCCGAGAGCAATAATCAATAGTCTTCGCAGCCGCAGCGCGCAGAAAACCATAATTTCAATTTGCCAAAGGTGCGCCCGTCGGGGGAAGATTGACTCGTTAAGGCTTCGAAAAAGCCGGTGATTTATGACAGCCCCCTCTCCTTTCTTTTGCGTGCGTATACTTTTACGATCGGTCGCAGAGCGGTTAACTATATAGGTATATATACGCACCCGCGATTTTCGGCTGCGATGGGCCATAGGGAAGGGGGACGAACTCGGAAGTATCCCACGCTAGTCGCTCCGACACGCTAGGTATATATATGAGGATGGGTGCGTGAAGGTTTAGGTACTGGGACCGTATAGAAGCCGTATATGCAGTGGGCTAAGAGCGTAACTGTAGAAGTTATGATTTTTAGGGACGTTTGTGCCGTTGCTATGTGTGCGGCTGTACTGTATGACTAACTTGGAGGTGATGGGCTAGGGAGAGTTGCCAAAAGTTACAATGGCCGTTCGTTAGCATATTTTAATAATGGATTCGCGCGTCGATTTCACTGCTATTCAAATGGCTAATTTCGACTGCGTATTATTTTTTGAAAAAACCGGTTGAGATTCCAAATTAATTTCAATTATACAGAAATAAATATTAGTTTGGTAAGCTTGCCACAATGCCTTCAACTTCGACTTTTCAAACTCTGCGCAATTTCGTTTTCCAAATCTCCCGGTGTAAGCTTTAATTTCAATTACCCCGGGACTTCATTGTCGACTCTGAGTTTACTGTTACACCCAGTGCTCATTGTAGCCGAGCCTTTAATCCTAAGCAAACCCAAGAGTAGAATAGCTGCTCACCACACACACACACACGCACACACACACACATACAAACACACATGCAGCGATTTCCAAAACGAGAAGCTGAGGCAAAGATGTAGATAAAAGCTGGGAAAGAGAGGCGCTCCCGAGGTATGCGCGATATTAGCGTATACACTCTCGGCTCCCAAGAAAAGGTCCCATACACTCGCGCGCAACACGGGGATATTAATGGCGCGCTCGGGCCGGACCGTTTGCACCGGCGCGCACGACATTTTAATCTTTGTCAGTCGCGAAGCGTATCGCCGCAGCCGCTACCGTCGCGCCCGGATATAAAGCCAGGAGAGAGACGACGGCTAGAAAAGGAGAAAGGTGAAGGAAAGAGCGCGCGCGACTTGATTTTTCATAAGTCGGGATGGAGAGAGAATCGCCGGTCGTGCGTGTAAATAGAGAGGCAGCACGCAGCTTTTTGTGCGTATTAATGTGGATATTAGAGGGAAATTAATTGCGTTCCTGATTGCGCCTGGCTTATTATATTATGTCGCTGGCGGTCTTTTAAGTCTCGTGCGAAATGCCGTTTTGAGAGAGACGCGAACGGCGTCGCCTGTGTACACATCATAAGCGCCGAGCGTGAGTTGCATTCGTATGAGAAAGCGTGAATTATACATCGGCTCTTTATTATTCGTTTTTACTGCGCGGCTGTTGGTGATTATTCAATAAGTCGCTTTTCAATTTACCGTCTTTATTTCACGGTGTACGTGATCAATCAGTTTTTTAATTGCATTTCTATGAAGTATTAAGACGTTTATAAGGATTTCACTTTTAAAAAAGCTTTTCTAATTGAACAATTCCAATTCCAAAATTCCCAGAGAGCCGTCCACTTAACTCTCCAAAAGACTCCTATTATTTAAATCTCTAACTCTCTCAGTACGCACATACGCAACGTCGCGCTCCAAAATAGAATGGCGAGCTTGCGAGCTTTAATGAGTTTATTATCCTAAGCCTCGTGTCATCCCCGTCTGCGGCCTACTATAAACACAGCCATTACATTGAATATTTTTGTTTATCCCCACAGCAATGGCACGACAATGCCAAAAGACACTCGCTTTCTCGTAAAAATACCCGACATCAACTTCCGCGCCGAGCTTTAGCGCGCGTGACAAAGACCCTGTCGCCATAGTTAATTACAACGCGCACCGAGGAGAGCCAGCCCAAGAGAGAGAGAAGAGCGATAATTGGGTACATGCCGATGTCGCTCGAAAATAACACGAGCCTGCCTTTCTCCCTCGGCGATGCACACACATAGGTGCGGGAATACTTTATTCGCGCGCATAACGCCGCTGTATTTATGCCCGTACTTAGTGCTATTAATGCGCGCGCCCGCGAATTTTGAGCTGTGAATGTGCGAGAGTTGAGCAAGCGAGCGTTGCGCTGGCTGCGCCGCGTTCGATCGTGCAAGCAAGGCACAAGAGCGATTTGTGCATGCGCTAGAGAAAACACGATGCGATTTATGGTGGTTGGACTGCTGAGTTACCGAGTGGTTGGATGGTTTTGTGATAATACGGCTTGGACTTTTGGGGATTGGTGGAGATTTTTTTGTGGGGTTCGTTGGGGTTGGAATTAGTTAAAATGTTTATAGATATAAATTAAGGATTTTTGTTATTGTCAAAGTTTGCGATTTTTTGTCTGTTTGATATTTCCAGTGTTGGTAGTTTAGATTGGAGCTCGAAGATATGTCAGAGTCTGACAATCATATCGATTCTTAAATATTCATATTTTTAGCGACGGCTTATCAGAATATTAAATCACGAAAGCAAAACCGTCAACTATAAATCATCCAGTCTTTGATCCATCTTCAAACATACATAAAACAACAGTTATTTGTTTTTTCCTCGTATGTTGACTAGAACCAAACATTAATATCAAAGGAAAATCAGATAAAGCAGTTCAGTGACAGTATCGTTATTTTAGGAGAAAGTAGAACAATTACTCTTTTCAAAAAGAAATCGTTCGTTACTCAAGCTACTAAATCATTAAAAAAAAAAAACTTAACTATGCGCTCTAACAACTAGTCGTAAGTTCTAGTAATAGCCCACATGCTTACATTCATTAATTGATTTTATGAGTCTGAAAATAAGTATCTCAAATCAACAGCACGGAGACATTTAATTTAAATAAAAACAAGTTAATTGTCAAAATTAAATTTTAAAAGTATCATATTGTATTAAATTTTACAATTGATCTAAATTTTTAGTAAAAACACTTATTTTCCATTTCACACGCACCGACACACCCGTAACCATCCTTTTCACCGCACTTCCCCGAACCTCACCAATCTCAGCACTCCAACCTCGACTCATCACCCACGCCCAGGAAATCGTCTAAATAATTCACACGGCCAAACAACAAAGTGCGCATCCGTCACACGCATTTCCAATCGCGCTCTCACCAAGCCGCCCACTCAACAATACCCCAGCCACGCACCCAAGCTAAAAAAAAACCACACCACACTCTCCACTGTACGAAAAAAAAGCGCCTGAGCGCGCTTGCATTCATTCTCGTCTAGATGCGCGCACGCTAGTCTCGTTATCGCTCTTAGCTCGCGCGCAGTGCACGCACGCACGGCGCTCGTGTCCCAAAAGGATAGATACACACAGGCTCGCGTGCAGCGCCGGCAGTAGCTCGGTCTTTCCTCATTTTTATCGGGCCTCGCCGCCGCCGCGACGCGACGATCTCTCTCGTTAAGAGACTCGTGAATTTAATCGAGCTTAGCTTGTAAGGAATTATGTGTACACGCGCCAAGCTCGACGTGGATAACGAGTCCTGTGATAGAAAGTTCGCTGGCTATGTGCGGGAGTGGAAATTACATGCGGCGCCGGGCGGGAAATTTTTTAGAAGGAGGGGTATCGGTTCTGTCGGCAGTGCGGAGTGGTTTTTCGCGAATTCCTTGCTGGTTTTGTAGCGCGATGTTGGGAAGCTGTGTAGTCGTTTGTTAGGCGGGATGTGGGAGATGGATGTGGATAGGTGGTTTTCGGAATTTACGAGTGGTTCTTAACGGATTTATTTGACTTTTGTGTTTGGATGTACCGTTAGCAAAATGAATTTTCGTTCGGAACAAACGTTTACCTATCCCCCTCCTCCTCTTCATTAGCGCCATAGAAAAATACAATCCCAGAGCAAACTCCAAGCGAAAGTCCCATCCCATCACAAAATCCACCCTCAAAATAAAAAACAAACCCTACAGAAAGCGCACACATCCCAGTATCAAGCTTCAGAAGATCCACACTACAACCCGGCGTCTCTGGCATTCCTCGCGAGCTACACTCGTGCGCGCGAAGACGATAAGAGCGCAGCGCGCGCTTGCGGATTGTTGTTATGAAAATAAACAAGGGGCTGCGAGCAATCCGTCGATATACACCGGAGCACTGGAAACACCTTGTACAGGAAATTTACTCGCGTTTCTCGTGTCGATCGATAAGGCTTCTCTCTCTCTCTTTCCCGCTGCTATCTCGTTGCCGCTGACTGAGTAAACTCGTTTATCCGTCGCGCTCCGTGGAGTTTCTTTTGTTTCGCAATCAGCAAATGTGCCACCGTAGCTCGAGCTCTCCTGGCACTTATGGAGCTGTGCGCGCCTGCTGGATATATAGATGTGCGATTGCGCTCGATCGGCTTGATATTATTGTAGCGCGGATGTGTATTAAATTGATGATGATATCAATCAGTTAATTGGGAGACGGTAATTACTTTCAACTATTCTGTAATTTGATGTGACAAACGTTTTTCATTATTTAATGGTGGCGGGAGCAAATTGGATTTTAAAATAAAATTCAATGTTTCATTTGAGTTTCATAAATATTTATTGCGGCTTGGGGATTGACGAGATACAAGTTCATTTGCTAATTTTGAGTTAGATTAGTATACAAAAAGTAAAATATTCAGACAATGTACAGAATAACGAGTACGGAACACTGAACAATTCCAATGCTCTAATACACAGTATAAAATCAGCATCACTGCATCAACCCAATAGACCTCCACCCATCCGCCAAAATTAGTAACACGTCTTAGATTTATAGGAGCCTAACCTAATCAAAATATATCCTCAAATCCGGCGACAAATTCGATTTTTATTACGCGAATGATCCGCATAGGGACGTCGTCCCATCTAGCTTGCGTACACACATGTGGTCGAAAGCCGGTATAAAAATCAGTTACGTATCCCACACAAGCCAGCCAAATCGAAGGGCGAGAAGCTACGCATCAGGAGCGTCTGCTTTGACGTACGAAAATCCCCATGAATAACAACAGAGCCTGGCCGCGGACGATCCCCGATTTACGGGAAAGCCACGGGGATTTTCCCCCCCCCCCCCCCCATATTTAAAAGCCATGGGTGCGTAAGTGCGGTGGTGACAAAGCCTCGGTGCAGCTATATACTAGGGAGAGAGAGGAGACAATGCGCTCGTTCTCACGAGGCGGTGCGTAGCTGATATAAATTAGCGGGGTCACACCCCCCACCCTTATCCCAAAGGCGAAGGGAGCGCGCGGACCCGCAAAGTCGACCCAAGGATGGATATGGAAGAGCAACCCCCTAATTCAATCTTCACTCTTTCGCTATCACATGAACCGCCCGCACGCGCAGTTCGATTCTCCTACGCACAATGATGATCGCCAAATTGATCGAGCGTTGACTTTTGAGCCCCCCCCTTAAGGGGTGGAGAAGGGGTACTTTGGCTATCAATGGGTTTTATGCTTCGGCAGAGTGCTTTCTTTTTTTTATTCTTCGGCTTTGAGGCGTATAAAATCCGGGGGGTTATTTATTATGCCTTTGGCGATGAAAGTTAAGGAAAAGTTATGATTAGTTGCGAGCGGGACGGAAGGTTACGGCGGTCCCTTTTTCCAAGTTTAAAGCGCGAATCCGGATTTATTTTTCAAAGTAAATAGACTGTAACTCAAACACTAAAACCTGAAATATGGTCTACCGGATTTAGCTATTAGTTTTCCAAATGATTTTTTTTTTACAATTTTCATAAAGAAATTAATAGCAGAGCGCAAATTGATTTCAAAGTGATTTGTAGTTTCAAATATAGATTCTCGAAATTAATAGGCTTTTTTAATTAATCAAGCTCGAATTAGCATTTTCATTCAATTACTGCTCCCGGCCCCATTCCGATTCCTAATCAAAGTGACACATAATAAATGTTTATTATAACTAAAACTGACTTTCTAAACATTGATTACGGTCATTACATAAGTAACGTACCGGCGCGCGTTAATTCTTACGGACAAGATTAATTTGGAAGTCGCCGCGGCTATCAGAACGATTAATTTCATTTTTATGCACATAATCCCAAGCGACTTTATGCAACCCCGAATTACGCAACTCAAATTAATACACACTCCAACTTCCGACACTTCGTCTCCCCCGCTTGCGAATTTTCATAAACGCCAAAATCCAGCTCTCGCGGTGTCCAGCAGCACCGAACCCACTTCAGAAAGCTACAAATCCAATGAAACGTCCGTCTCTTTCCAGCGCGCGTAAAATAGTTTGCCCAGGGCTTAACTCGAGAGTATCTCCCGTAACGCGTCTATGAGAACCTCGCCCAGCACAATACTCACATGTATATAATCCAGCCAGTGCGCTCACATGACGCGCCTGCGTCAGAGAAAGAGAGAGAAGCAGCCGGACACACACGAGCATCCATATGTCAGCCGGCTATACACGCGCCATATGCGAGCGAGTTCGAGGGCCGTTCCACGCGCTCTGTCTGTATATATATATATACTTCGGTGCTCTCGCGCGCGCGAGCACGAATTACATCGCGTTAATTGAATACGCGCCCGGTAAACTGCGAAGTAAGAGACGCACGAATGACACGTTTCGCTGCTGGTGCTGAGTGGCCAGTGCGCGGGCTTTGATATATAGATGTATTTTTATGGTGCTTTTTTGGGGCCGAGCTGTGTTATTATTAGTGGGGGTGGTAATTGTAGTGTGAATGACCTTTTTCGGTTTCTGCGGTCGAGTTTTATGGGGTTTTTGTATTTTCGTTTTGTGTTTTCTTTGTGGCTTAGGTCTGGCGCAGTGAGTCAACAGTTTTATTGTGGTCGATAGTAAAGCGCTTCGTTTTATTTCTCAATTTCGTTTATAGGAGCAGGGCTAATCTAGCGTTTGATCACTTCTATTAAAACTTACACATCTATATATATACATAAAATCGAACCGTACCCTCAAAAATTAAACATCAATCGTCAATAAAACAGCTGTGACTTAAGCGACCGCTAAACAATGTACAGCTCTCAGAAAACGTACAAACAAGTCCAGTCAATATCACTCAGAGACATATACCGAGTATATAGCGAAGCTCGTTGAGCGTACGAAAATAAATGCAGTCGGACGGATATCTCTCTCCGAAATACACAGAGAGAGAGCTGGGCGCGCGCACGAGACGATAAGTGTATACGACAGTTATAGAGGATCGCTTCATCCGATGTTGATACCGCGTGTAATGAGAGACAGGCGCAGCTGGCCCTCGAACGAAGAGAAACGAGCGACGACGCGCGCCGCGACTCTGAAAATCCGCGCGCTCTCTCTCTCTCTCTCTCTCTCTGTGAGTCGATACTCTAAATATAACTTTGGGGAATCTGCCTCTCTCTCCTCGCCTCTAGCTCGGGGTAAAAACCAGAGAGCCGCCCAAAGATAGAAGTGCGCTTGGAAAAAAAAAGAGGGCGAGAATTCGGGCTAGTGAATGAAGCTCGGACTTGTAGAGCGGAAAAATCGAGGCGGCGAGCGTGAAGGGACAGAGACTCGGTGTATACGCGGACAAAAGGGCGAGCGCAGTTTATGTATAGGCAGAAGGACACTAGGTGAGAACACAAAAGGGACGGTCCGTATATGCCTCGAGACTCGGCTCCTTTTTTTTCCTTCCGCAAAGTGCGTATATATCCGCCGCGCGCGCGGAGCGGGGGCAAAGAGAGGAACACAAGGAAAGCCGAAGAAGCACTTATTTATTGCCGGTTTTAGAGAACAGTGCCCGAGTCTGTCTGCGAGTCGGCGCATGTGCGCCTGAGATATCGCTGACACGCGCTCGGCGACAACTTCATTATGGACGTTCTCTCCCTCTCTCTTGGGATGGAAGCGCGACGAGCGCGGGGGGAAAAAGAGAAAAGAGAGCTTTTAGGCTTTCAGACTCGCGGGATTTTTATATCGCGCGCTCTCGTGATTTTCCACGCTGCGCCGGGAAAATAAGATCCCCTTTAATCCCCTCCGGGGGCCGGCCTGTCGTGGTTTGCGTCCCATTAGCGTACGCAAATTGCCAGCTGCACCTAGAGCGCAGCAGACACAATGGCGACTTTTTTGCCGCCTCCCTGCAGCTCGCAGGAAACAATTGTTCCCGAATTGAGCGAAGATGGGTATCGTTAGCCGGGCGAGCTTCGGTTTATAGTTTTTTCTTTTTATTTTGGTTTGGATCGGCCGTGTTTTGGCTTTAAGGTCGGCTGGAGAGTGACGTTTTTTCTGCGCTTGGAAATGCAGCTTGAAAATATTTGCCGGGTTTGTTTAGCTTTGTTGTTGTGGTAAAATGGACGGAGGGCTTCGGGGAATAAACAGTTTTTGGCGCTGCTATGAAGCAAAAATATTTGCTTTTGATTTGCAGGAAAAAAATATTTTTCATCTAAAATCAAAAAATTTCGGAAAAATATTGACGTTGAAACAAAGAACGTATGCGCGCGCTTAAAATCAATACATTTCCGCAATATTACATCTGACAGAAAAACGAACGTTTTTATCAACTCGAAACACTGTATCAATATACCTAAATTCTCATAGCCACAATTCACAGTTAATTTTCCCAAATCGGCCCATAATCCACTTAAGAGATTATTTTCGTGAGCACCGCTTAATCAGGCGGGCGAATAAAAATGACATAGCCGCGCGGCTATAGGCGGGGGAAAAAAAGTTGAGTAATAGCGTAGGCGGCGGTTCGGAAAGCCGCTTCTCGCTTTCTTTCTCTCTCTCTTCCTCTCCGATAAGCGTCTTATCGGAGCCGGCATATTAAGGGAATTGCCTTGAAATTCAGCAAAAGAAGGCTCCATTACACACAGCCTCTCTCTTTCTCCTCTTGTTCCATGAACGCTTGGCCTTGTTTGCTCCTTCGCACACAGCTGGAGCGGCGCCCCCGCGAATTTATTACCTCCAGAGATTATCCAAACGCGTAAATTCAATGAACATTCAATGAGCGATTCGTTAATCTAAATGTAGTTTCAGCGCTCTTTTCTCTCTCTCGCTCTTTCGGCTCCCCTTTCTCTTTTTCGATTTTATTGCCCCGGTCGGGAGTTTTAAAAGCCATTGCATGTTTCGCTTTTTCCCTTTGATATATCCGCGCGTGCTCTTTTTTTCTTCCCAGCGCCGAGAGCGAATTTTATTCTTCAAAAAGATTTTCCAAGTCTTTGTGAGCTTTGGCTTACAGAGCGAGCCAGCGAGCGATCGATTAATCACCTCTCTCGCTGCTATATATCGTCTTTTTTCCGACGCTCGTTAAAGTCAGCTGCAGCCGTTGATTTTCTTCAGTTTTAATCATCTCGCGACTCGCTACCGCTAACATCTGGATCGGAGGAATAAAAAAGCCGGATAGCGATAGCGTCAACGTCGTCCGCGCTTATCTGGGGAGCCACCGTGAAAAGGTGGTAGCGCCGCACGTCTCGTCGACAAGCGATTGATCACAATCACGTATGAATGTCGGCGCGAAATTCTAATTAGACATGTTTTTTGCCACGCTGAGTTCTTGGATTTACGCAAACGCGGGTAATTCATCATCGGCTCCTGCTGCTTTTATTCTTATTTCATGCTTACGCCGCTGGAGAGCGATGTTTTTTCTTCGCCGCTGGATATACGCGGTTATGTATACTCAGAATGTGGTTAAATAATTGTATAACCACGGTAGTAAACATTTTTCCTCCACCTTATTTAATCAATTTTGTCAACAAACTTTTAAAATCCAACGAATCATTACAAACGCACAGAGACAACGAAATCATTCCGGTCCAACAACTCCGAAAACCGACCGAGCGTACCTAAACTCCAATACGCTTCAATTAAGTACCCATTTCGAAATCACGGCGCGCGGATATAGCGTCGCACAGTCTGCTGCTCACTCGTTATCGTCACTTCTCCACGATCGACTCGTCCCCAGCTGCCTCTCACATTCTCTCTCTCCCTCACTCCTCTGCAATATTATTAATTGCTTGGACGAAGTGAGAGAGAAAGCAGAGCGACATCGTCGCCCTCCGCATTTTTAACGATCATCGGCTGCAGTCTTCGTCGGAGCGAGCGCCGAGTTCGAAAATAGAAGCGGCAAAGAATTGCACTCGCGAATTCCGAGCTTTTTTTATCCCGTGATGTTTCGCTGCGAGCGCGGCTTTCGTCGCCTTGGAGCGCGGGA
>JAPYZB010006172.1:0-17474 GCA_030522745.1 Eupelmus kiefferi | reverse complement strand
TGTTGTATTAATTAAAATTTTTGCCGATTTATTAATTGGCGTCGTTTAAGCGTCGAGTAAAATTGACTAATTTTTCCGGGGGAAAATATTTAACGTTATAGTCGTAAAGGCGTTGCGTTATATCCGTGACTTTGCCGTCCGCTCCGAATGCTAAAGTGGTTTTAATAAGTTGTTCTGATATAGAGGAGGATTAAGCCTAATTGAGCTTTATACTAATTAAGCGCTGTACATTGTCGCATCGTAAAGCCGTATTTAGAGTCTGATATCGACCGGTCCTTTTAATTATTCCGCGCCGCCTAAAAAATCAAGCAAGGTCGAACGAGGAAAACGTGCTCTTCCGCGTAATTGAATCGTAAAACATCAGCTCACTAAAATTAACCCCAAATCCAAAATTTCAAGACACTATATCCTATCAACAATATTTCCAACTACACCATACCAACAAGAAAAAGCAACACTCCCCCCCTAACACTCCAAAAAGCTCCACCCTACCGCGCGCACTCGGCAACAATTTTCACGAGCAGCGCGACTCACTTTTTAATTAAAAGCGATAAATCGAGTTTTATAACGTTCTTTTCCCTCGCAGCGGCGCGCGCGCTCCTCTCGCTTTTTTTTCGCGATCGCGAGCGCGGCGAGAGCGCTTTTAATGACTCCGATCGCTCGCTCGGTCGCGCGAGCGCTGCAGTCATGATATACGCGCGGACGAGGCTCGATAAATCAGGCATGCGTTTCTGGTATGCAAATATCCCGGCGGCGTTCGATCCCGAGGATGACGTTGAGGCTTCCGTCGTCGCTTCCAGCGCTCGCTCTCTCGCCCCTTTCGCTCGCTGCATGCGTGTTCGGTCCTCTCGACAGCGTCTTTCATTTTCTTTGCAAATTTTGCGGTGAGTATGCGAGCGTTTTATGTATGGGAGGACTGGAGGGGTGAGGTTTGAGCTTGGGTTTTAGCGAGGTGGGTTTTTGAGGCTGGGTAGTGCGGGTTTTGGAGTGATTGATTATACGATTTTTGTAGGAGTGTATAAAATTTACTATATTTTATATTAATACGTTCTGGAGTACACCGTCATTTAGACCGTATAAAATTACAACGTACATCCTACATACTATAAATTAGCACAGCGTGCAAAGAATTAATTTCTCGTTTCCTCCACCTGCGTATCACCGCCGTTCCAATCCATAACCGATTACCACTTTCCTCATATCAACGTCCGTTTCTATTTCTCTCAATCTTTCCATCTCATCCCTCTCATCATCTCAACCTTACCTTCCTCTCTTTTCACGCGCCGCACATCCCCGATCTAGAATCGCTGTCGGCGACGTCTCCACGCTTTTGATCTTTGCTTTTATTACCGATCTCCTCGGCATATACATCCGCGGCCGCCTGGTAATGACCGCCTCTCCCGTCTATATATTAACGGCGCACTTAAGCAAGCCGGCGACGCTCCCGGAATCTCAATTTTTCCGCGACGTTGTACATCGAGGAGAAAAAGAATGCAGGCTTCCGGCGAAGTGCAGCTGGAGTCGGGCGTGTACTCTCTCTTTCTCCCGGCGTACACGCGATATCGAATCGAGAAATCGCCGTCGCTTTTTCTTTTCGGCGTTCGAAAAAAGAGATGGGCGGAGAGAGGGAAAGGGGCGAGATGATGAGGCTGCGCGATTCCGTTGTTGTGTCTCGAGAGAAAGAGTGAGGGGGGCTGTGTGTAAGGACTTAATATTTCAGGCCTCTCGCGCGATCTCCAGCGATCTTATCTAATTGTTCGAATTTCGTGATTTATCGGGGACCGTTACGAGCGCGCTTTGCGCGAAGTTACGTGCATAATGCGAGGGCTGCATTGTTCGGGAGAGCGATGGCTGGGGGGGGGGGGAGGCAGCGATGGCAAATCGCTTGCTCGGGTTACGTAATTATATTTAATAAACGTCAGTTTTGTAGAATTAATTATACACGGCTCTTATGAAACATCTGCTGCAGCGTATCTGACCCACATCAATATTCACCTTAAAAAATAAGGTTAATAATAAAAATGCTAGCAAAAACAATAACAACAAAATAAAAAAAATATAAATTTAAATCACCTCCAGAAAATAACACTTCCGTAAACAGTCACTTATTACCCGCGCAGCGCGCGAGCCGTCGCGCTGTTCATCAGCGCTAATCTCGGCTCGAGGGGGGGGGGGGCACTTAGACGCGTCGTTTGTCCACTTAACAATGTACCTGCGCGCGGCACTCGTGCGGATGATTCCCGCAGTTAGCACGAGCCGTATGTATGTATATATATGCGCGGAGGAAGCCAGCGGCAGCAGCAACGGCTGCACGTGGGCCGTGTTGCTGCATTATCGTATCTCGTCGCGCCGGCAGCGCGAAACTGGAAATCCGCCTGGGTGCACCGCGTGCTCTTAACGCGCGCGGTTCTGAGTATATAAGAACTTGTTACCTCGGGCATTGTCCTTAGGGGAGTGTTGCTTTCTTTGTGTGATTTGTATCGCTGGGTTGCTTATCTTGCTTTTTGATTGCGCGTTCTTGTTTTTTCGAAAATTTTTGCTTTTCTGACGTCGTTGTACGTAAACGTGTAAGAACATGCGTAATACCAAACGCGTGACAGATGAGCTTTCCCATCCACCCCAGCTCCCCTTAATAAACAGCAAACACGATAAACGCAGAAACAGAGCACCAGAATCCCGCAACACAGAGCGCAAAATATTTAGCAGCCATCATTTTTCCATCAAGCATCCAGAGCCCGCACAGCACGTATACACACCCCGAGCATCCAGCTCTCGGTTGACACGTACGCGGGTCCCGCTTCTATCTTCATTTGTCTCTCTTGCACTTGTCTGGCTGTCTGTCCATCCTCGCAACGGCAGCAGCCATTCATTTTAATTATACACTACTCTCACTCTCGACCATAGCCCTTTTCCCTCCCGCATATATACACACCCTCACAGCCAGTTCGACTCTCTCTCTGTCTTAACACGCGTATAATACACCCACCTCCGCGAATTCCTCTCCTATACCAGCAACTTGCCAAACTCGACGCGCATATACACACGCTCGTTGTTCCGGCGCGCCTCTTCCGTCTTCGTTATCCCCCATTAAGAGGACCTGAATATTTCAGGGCCGCGTGCGCGCGCGCACGTGTCTACGCATGTCACGTATGTATAGCGCGGGAGGGATCGAGCCCTGTTTTCACGGTCGCGCTAGAGATGGCCCTGGAATTCCGGGCTGGCTTTGGAATTTTCTCTGGGCTTTAAATTTGTTTGCGCGCGCGACACGCGCTTGATTGGACGTATTCCGCCGGGGAGACGGTGTATCATGTTTAATTTTAGTTTATGAATATGCGGCATTGTTTTCGTAGCTCCACTTGAATTAGTCGACTGTAATGAGGCTCGCTAGTAACTCGTGTATGTATATACACCACGATGAAAATTGAATTCGCCTGCTGCTTTATGTAAAGCGCGCCACAATAAAAGTGCGACATTAGCCGTAATAATGCGGGGGCGGTAGTTTGCGCGTCGAATAAAGCAAGTTCATCGCATTAAATTTAGCATTCGCTCGGCAAAAGAGCCGGCCGCGCGTTTTACCCTCTATATACATACACCCACAAACCTAACGCACATAACTCGCTCGCTCGCGTTAACAGTAATATTGCTGGATTTCAGCTCCACCTTAGACAACTGCAATATTTACTCGAAAAGTTTCGCGCCTCCAGCCTCAGTTGCATTTAATAATTAACGCATTCCGTAAAATCTAGAGAAGTTACCGCGGCCCCGGATGCATATCCAAGGATGTTCCCTGCTCTCTCTCGCACTCCGCGCTTTCCTCTGGCTAATTAGGCGCGCGCGCGGGCGCGAGAGACTTTAACGCAAAGTACTTTATCGAGCGCGCAGACGTTATATTCCCTTTCCCGCAGCCGCCCCTACACACGTGCGTATACGTGCGTGCATTGTCTTATATGCGTACGGCAAGTTTCTGAAAGAGGGGGGAGGGTAGGTTCCTCTCTCTCTCTCTTCCCCCCTCAGCCATGAATTTAATCAACGTAATTTTCCAGCCACGCCTCCGGTAGTAGCACTACCTGCGAGTAGTCTGCGGAGAGAGAGAGAGAGAGAGAGAGTTGCTCCTCGAGCGTCTGGGGAGAGAGTCGCGATATCGCAGGAGGAGCGCTAATATACGCAAGCCGGAGGGGGATGCGATAGCGGCTCGTAGATCGGGCGAGATTAGAAAAGGGAAAGTGCGAGAGTGCCGGCTTGTAGTTGGGAGAGGAGGGTACGTATATAGCTATGGAAAAGAATTGGGAGTAATGCGAAAAGTTGCTGGGTTTTTTTTAGAGGGGGGCTGGCTGGGATGCGGTGGAGCGAGGCTCTGGGATGTGAGAATGGCTTAATTTATTCTGGTGGATGTTAGTTTGTTTAGGGCTTTGGAGTGTGGGGGCTGGTTCTTGCGTAGTGATATGCAGATTCATTGTGAATTTTGCTGGTGGAGAATTAATGTAAACTCGCTTGATGTTGCTTTGAAAACGTTAAATTGTTGGTGCAGTTGTTTTGTAGAAGCTTGACTGTTTAAATTTGAGTCTTGTAGAAGACTGTCTATACACTGCAATGATTGAGAAATAAAATTTTTTACATTAGCTAAAGAGAAAGTTATTTTTTTTGCGTCTTTTATATAAAGACAAGGAAGAGCATTACACGACGTTGCATTTTAATCGAGATAGTCTCGTAGCAGCGGCGCGCGATGAAATCCACTCTAGGTACTCCACGGAGCGAATTAATTATCCTTATTTGCAAGCCTCAGTCGCTGCATCCTCGTGGCAAAGCCCCCTTCCGAATCTTGTTCTCCTCGCGCATCTTTTTACCTTCTAATCACTTTTTGTTCTTAGCCTCACTTCATTTCCTTCTCTCTCCCTTTATAGCTGCTTCTGCTTTTAATTAATTGTCTATATAGGATTACAAGAAGCAAATCACACTTAATTTATCCTTTTCTTTAAAAATACTCGGAAAATTTAACACAAAAATCTACTAATTTATCTAAATTGTCTCGAGCAATTAAATTACATAATTAATTACATACAGTTTAACAAATCATAACACTTTCTCATGGGAAAAAGCCTCTCAAATGATCAATCCCAGACAGAACCAGACTAAAACCTAAATTATTTAACCAACACGCCAACAGCTCGACCATATCCCCATCACGCGAGTCCCGCTCTTCACCTACACTCGTCCCTACATTTCCCTCTCTGAATCACTCGACGCGCTTGCCCTCGATCCGAGTGTGTCTACTCTCTTACAGCGCATTCATACGCGTCTCTTTGGTAAAAAAAAAGTAGGCCTCCTTTGACGCAGAGACGCGAGCCTATAAAATGCAACGCTCACGAAGACGAAGAGGCGCGTGTCGACTCACTTCCGGCTCTGCTTCGTCTTCCTCGCATCCGCGCGCGCTTTTCTTACCCGTCGCGGCCGGGATCGATTTGCATAACGAGAGTCAGCGCGTCAAAAAGTCGCGCGACGGCCGAGGAAAGCCCTGGCGTTTATTTAGATTCGGAGGGAAGGATGAAATTGCCCCGCGTCGTTGTTTTCCTCGAAGGAATTGAGAATCGCTGGGAAAGCCGGTCTTTTATTCCTTAATTTCGTATCAGCTGGTGCGCTCGCTTCATTTGCGCGTCAGGATGACGCCTTTTAATATTGAATAACAGAGTTTTTTTACGTTGGTAATATAGCTTGGGTCTGTGTAGTTGCGCTTGGTGAAAGAACGCCTTCTTTCAGAGGCGAATGCGTAAAGAAAAATAAGGCGATTTCCTCACGCTCGGTCGGAGATGCTTTTCATTGTTATAACGGCGCCGGCGAGATAAAAATTACTTCTTCCGCGTTGCAGGAGATCGTCTGCATTGCAGCTCTGAATTTACGTGTGTTATTTCCGTCGATTTAATTCCTCGGAAGCTCGCTGATATTAAATACTGCTGCAACTGTCTGATTTAAGAATGCGTATTTTTCGAATGGATTGAAGTCAGATATTTAATAAAAGTTCAATATACCGTAGCTTTGCATTTTAATACTATAATATTACATTTTGAACCCTTTCATGACACTATCTTTTTCTTCTCTGTTTCAGGTAAGAAACCAGCTACACTATCAACGATCTGATTGAAATATCGCTAGACGTAAGTACTTTTATTAAAGGTACACCCGACTACCTTAACCATAATTAAACCATAACAAGCCGCAAACTCCTTAAAAAGTTAAAACAGCTGTAAATCTCCGGGCGAACATCCCCGGCGTACACAGCCGCTACTATAAATCAGTCGCTAATTACAAGCTACCTCCGCGGCGTGTCCCGAGCTACAGCGATCCAAAAACGAAATTTCGCCGTCAGCCGGAGATCGCCACGAGCGAGTCCGTATCTCTCTGCGGTGGCCTCGCCTTAATAAACAGCGCCGCGCGCGCTAAGTAACTACACGGCCGCGACTCCGGCCAATAAACGAGCCGCACTCTCACGAAAATCCGGCAGGTCTGTTCGGATGGCTAAGTAGTATTAAGACGCGAGTAACGAGCGCGGATTTCGATGTAAACGCGCTTAAAACTAAGTAGCGGAGATATACACAGCGGGGACGGATAAGCTGGAGAGGAGACGCGTGCCTCCGCGGATTAGGTGCACTGCTAAGATCATGCGACTGCTTTGCGGGGGCCTTTATGCAGCCAGCTGTATACGCCGCTCGAGGCGGACGTTTAGTGTGTGTGTGTATGTGACTGTGGCATCGCGCGCGCGCAGTCGCGGTCTGAACGAGAGAGCGCGGGCCGCTGGCTGCTTATTTGAATTTACTCGGGAGTAGAGAGAGGAGAGCGTCTGTGTGTATGCGGGCTGCTTTCAATGCCGGCTGAGTGATACGAGCGTTAATTGGGTTCGCCTGCTGATGTGTACGTATGCATATTGCATTAATGGAAATTAGGAGAGCAGCGGCTAGGTCTTACGTTTGCACAGATATTATGTGCGGGCTAATTTATTTGTCGCTGATGACAAGTTGCCAAGTTTCGTGTTTGTTTTTACGGTTTGCAGGTGGTAATTTTGTAGGTTAGGGTTGATTTTTGAAACTTTGTTATGCGACCTTATTACAGCTTACTTTGTTTCTTTTTTAGGTTAGGTATGGAAGAATGATAAATTTAGCTCGTAATAAGTAACATAAAAATTCAAACCGCTAATTTGCTCTTTAAAAAGACATTTGAATGAAAGCGCTTTAAAAAAGCAGGCAGCTCGGCGCTAGATACACAGTAAAAAAATCACTTCTAAATTAGTACGAGATTTATAATTGCGTCAACTCGACGAGAGAGCGCGCGCGCGCGCGCGCTCGGCTGTCTATTTTCGAGTAAAGACTAATGACTCGTTTCCACGCGTATTTATAAACGAGCGCGAACGCTGCAGCTCGCGTATAATTCCTCCTTTTTTCAAAGCCCGTAAAATCCAGGATGTTTACCCAGCCAAGTGGCGCTCAACTCTCGTCATTAATCCGATGCCGCAGCAGCGCCCCCTGAGTAGTGACCCTAACCTTCGCTGAAACTTACGGGCCGACAGCTGAGGTGAAAATCTCTCCCTCTCGATAGCTCCGAGAGTATATATAAATAAGCTGAACGGAGATATCCTCGTCGTCGTGTTATCGTGACGCTCTCTTTTTGCCGAGCGACGCGGCTAATACTCGCGCGCGCGCGTGAGTTAGCGATGCACCAGCGCTTATACGAGAACCGGAAGCGAGGCGAACGGACCTTTTTTACCTACTTTCTCGCATGTGCGCGCGCGATGCCTTGTGGGGCCGCGTGGCGGCGACACTTCAAAGGACGTCTTGGTTCGACGCACTTTTTGCGCGCATCTCCATTGCAGAGTCTTTGCCTTTTCTCTTGCGCGAGATGTCATTATCGCCAGCTGCGATTTATATCTTTCTGTTTTGCGTTTCGGTCTTGTTTTTAAGATGGGAGTGTGTAGGAAGGTTTTTCCTTTCTGGCAGTTGGCTTTCTGTTGGTGGGATGTGTGCAGTTTTTGAAATGTGCGACTGGTTTATCTATTGATATGCAGTCAAAGTATATATTGGCGCAAGTGGAGCGCTCCAGTTTGAAAACCAATATATCGACATTTAATATGTAACGACTTTACCTTCTGACTTTAACCTACTTGAACTCTTCCATAAATCCAATAAAATATTGATAACTTATCAATTATACATTAAAAACCTCATCCACTTTTATTCCCTCCAAAAAAACAAAGCCCAGATTTACAATTCGAAAACTCCATTCCGAAAACAATTTCCGTGCCAAAGTTGGCGAAAAACCCAATAAAACACGAGTATATCTTTAACAGCGGCTATCTGTTCCAAAACTTTCTCCACCATACACACGCGCGGATTTTCCTCTGCCTCCACAGCCAAAAAGTCGAGAGGAGGAGAGGATTTTTGGCACGGCCCCCTCCGGCTGCAAAGAGATTAAATCGTCCTGTGCGCTCGCCGTCGCGAGGTATATACGAATACACCAGCGCGAGCGGCTGAGCTAAAGATGTACAGCGCGGGCTTGCGGCTTAAGTAAACACGCTTGTTTGCTCAATGGACGCGCTCTCTCTGTCTCTCTCAGCGTGTGTTTGCCTTTTGTTATCGGCTATTTTGATCTGCCTAAAGGGTTTTCGGCCTTACTTATGCTGCTGCGGGCCTCTGCGTGGATCAGTAAGAACTCAATTCCATGCGGTGCGGGAGTGTGCTGTGGTACGGCCGGCCAAATGCCAATAACATTGTAATCCTGAGAAAACAAACAGTGGCGGGTAACTAATTTTCCTGTTATGGAGACTTTTAGTTAAGCCGCAGGAATGTCTATAGGGACTGGCGGTAACGGTTTCCTGTTTGATAATACGAACGTTTTTTAAATTTACTAAAAGAAAAAAGAGCATTTTTCAGATGCAACAATAAATCAAGTAAACAGAATTTGTCTGAAAAGTATAAAAAAAATACGTGAGCCCACTTAAAGATGAAAAACGAGGCCCGAAAAATTGAGCCATAAATAATGCTTTTCTTGACTGTAATAGAATATCGACTAGCGCTCCGCAGGATATACTCTCACACATACCCCAGCAAGCATACACAGCGGCATAACGAATACGAGCACTTTGGTGGTCTTTACAAATCGCTCCTCTCTCGCAGCCGAGAACGAGAGAAGAGAGTCAACGAGGCGAGGAGGAGCCGGCTATATCCCCACTGTCGCACAAAAAGAGGGCGAGAGAGAGAAATAGCGAGAGGACACACTCGAAAAGGCATTTCGGAAAGTGACCAGTTTTCGGCTTATCCCGTAAAATATGACGGCGGTAGCCGGCGCGCGCTGTGTACGTACTAGGAAACCTCGAAACTCGACACTGCGCTGCAACAGCGGGCTCCTGTAAAAACACGTGGAGGAGCGAGCTCGACAGTTGTGGCCTCGCGCGTGCGGATAACGTCCCTCCTCAAACTGGGAAAGACTGCCTTTTTTGTGCGCATTCCCGGGAACTCGAGCTTTTGCGAGGTCCGTTATGTTTCTATGGGATGAGTGCGTACTTTCTTTGCGGTTTTTTTTGTCGATCGGGATGGAAATATCCGGACTTGTTTGTCCGTGACGAGAAGAAAGTTGGTCTTTTTTGTGGCGTTGGAAGGGAGAGAGGTTTGATAAATGTCCTTCGATTAATGTAAATTTAAGCGCGTAAAAATAGATAAGAGTTTTTTGCAGCTGGCAAAGTTCATTAGGTTTTAATGTGACTCGACAACTTCTGATTTCTATATTGGTAGCAAAAAATATTTTCCAGTAGAAGTGAACTGTCGTATGAGTGAAACGTCAACTTCTAATAAAGTTAAATGGAATGGTTTGGTCTAGAAATTTCATGACTGCTTATATTAACGCATTCGCGATTGGCAATGAAAGTAAGATGTATAAAACAAAAATAAAATTTACATTTTATAAAGATTAAACGTTAAAACTTTTTACTAGAGTACACTTTAGTGTATAACATTTATTGATAATCTATAGGAATATCAGACTAGTAATCCAAGAGTATCCTGTATTACAGGAAATGGATTCAAAATCGCAGACGTTCACGAGTAATTTTAGTACCTCATTAAAAGCTTGCAATTAGATGAAAGATAATTTCATACCCCAACCATCGAATCTCCACAAAAAATTTCGCGAATAATAATCGCATAAAACGACTATAAACAATGTTAATAACATCTGAACCCTGCAACTGATCAGAAACAAATTTTGCGCCGATACCGCTTGGCAGAAAAAAGCCTCGGCCGGCAAAATTAATGACGAAACTTTAACAAATCCATTAAACGCACGCAACATAACGCACAGTTGGCGAAGTCAATAACAGGCTCTCAGTGTCAGAGCTTGTTATTCCTTATCAAGCCGGCGCGATCGTCGGCTGGTAAACTACACCCCGAGCGCTCGCGTTTTATATATATAAGCTCATATTTCAGGCGCGCCGCCATATTTCATTTCTTCCGCGCATTATTTTCTTTGTTTCCAAACTTAACTTCCGAGGGCGCGCGCTGCGCTTGCCAAACGGGCTTCACCTCACCACACCGCTTCTCTCTTGTATATAAACCCCTGACTTTTCATCCATGCCTTATTACAACAACGCCGGCGTCCCAGTTCTTTCTGCATGGACGCGCGTCGATCTAGCCCCTCGTGCGCACGCGCCGCGCACCGCCGGGAATTATCAGCTCGCCGGCGTTACAACACAAAGTCGAGGCCTGTTGGCTTTTGGCGCGAAAGGGGTGCACGCAAGAGAGAAAGTGCGTTCATGAGGCGCGAATGAAATATCGCTCGAGCGCTGGGGAGATTGATACGAGCGACCGGTTGTTGATTCTTCGGTGTGAGAGAGCAGTAGGTAGAGGGTTTTGGGTTATTATATTCTTTGGCTTTTTAACGTTTACTTTGTGAGAGCGGCACTCGGGATTTAATGACTTTGGCGCAGATGCGATCGGTGCTGCGATGGTGGGTTTAAGGGGATGGATAAGTAAGTTGGGTTTATGTTTCTTTGAGCGGGGATGTTAATAAGCGTTCTGGACGTTAGTATATCGTTGATTAAATGGATTAACGTTTCTTCCGGAACTAAAAAGAAAAAGTGTTGCTATTTACTGCTAAGATTAACTAATAAAATTTACTCAAATACGTTATATCAGCACATATGCGCAGCCAAGCCCACGACATCATTACACCAAAAGCCCAACAAAGCTACCGTTCCACTGCAATTTTTTT
Source organism: Eupelmus kiefferi (assembly GCA_030522745.1). Classification (NCBI taxonomy): domain Eukaryota; kingdom Metazoa; phylum Arthropoda; class Insecta; order Hymenoptera; family Eupelmidae; genus Eupelmus; species Eupelmus kiefferi. The sequence continues at coordinate 6,227 of JAPYZB010006172.1, read as the reverse complement.
TTTTTGCCGACGCGCGCAACAGCAGCCGAAAGTATCTCCGAACACGCAATTATCACGGATCGAAAAAAAGGCTGAGCCCGGAGAGAAAGAAAAAGCCGCTCGAAGGGTGAGAGCATAAAACCGAGGGGCCCGACTATGACAATGGGTCCCCGCGTCATGCCACGCGTGCGTTCGACTATTGATTTTTCGACGCGCACATATACTTACATGCGCGCCTCCTTTCATATGGAAAAATAGTACAGTGGATTTGGGACAATGCCGGCGTAATTACTGGCGTCGCGTCCGCTAAAGAAGCTGCGTGCACGTATATTTAGAGGCCGGACCGACGCGCGCTTTAATTCCTTTAAGTGAGAAATTGCCGGGCGCGCGAGTCTGAAAAATGATGCCGGCTGATGCGGGGCTGCTGCGCGAGCGGCCGATCGATAAATTAGGCGGCTTAATTAGGAGCTGCGCGAGCGAGCGCGGCTAATGCCCGGGTTAGGCGCTGGCTGTATGGTTGGTTCTTTTGCTCGAACGTTATGCGCCTGAGCTGACGGGACTATTATGGCGTTATGACAGCTCAGCTGTTCGGGGAACGAGCGGACGATGAATTTTCGATGAACGTGGAGTGTTGTGGAGAGAGATCTGAGGCTGACTGGCTTTATTGAGTTTGTATTGGTCTTTTAAGTATAAAAAAGTGATGTGTATGAAAAAAAATTATAAAAAAATTTATTTATAATATAATATGTATACATATTTATAATTATAAAATAATGCAACAATGTACGTTATTTTCAAGACATGCGTTAAAAAATATACATATATATTACACCCCAGGCATACCTCTCATCCCATCCTAGACGCACACAGCACATCCTCAACCTTTACCACAACACCCGCTCCAGCGCCTCACCTCTCGATAAAATGACTTAATAACGCCGATTAGGCGTATCGCCTTTAAAAGGCAAATAACGCCACAAGCTGAACGCGCGCGCGGCATCTGCAGCAGCACAGCTACACCAGGATATCCTCGCGCTGAGGTGTCGCTCGCGAGGATAATCCGTCGCGACGAGCTACCGGCGCATTTGCATATTATGCTAAAGCCACAGGCTCGCCTCGCGCTTCCCTCCTCTGGGCTGCTGTTGCGCCCAGTGTCCTCGCTTTTCTTTTACTCCCCGCGACAGCCTGGATTTTCTCCCGTCCGTCGTGTATTTCCATAATAGAGGCGACAGCGAGTTAAAAATTCTCTCTCTCTTTCTGCCGAAATTACCATAATTTTCAATTGTTTGGCTCGCCGCCGAGTTTCCACAATTGAGAGAGCGCGATCTTTATCAATTTTTCGTTCAACAGCGCGAGAGCTTGCATTAGCATAAATACATGCGCGAGCGACAGTGCAGTTTGTACTCGCGCTCTCTCTGTACTAAATAAAATTACTTGAATAAACACTTTGAATATCGGGATAATGTATACGCGCTTTCTCGCTTCATTTTTACGACACCTCGCGTACGCTTTTAACTCCACACACTGAATTAATAATCCCAGATTTCTAACGTATCGACATTCAATCGATTAAAATTCAACCCCCCTTAAAAATCCAAACCCGCTATATTTTTCCCCAACTGCTCAAAACACGAGTAGCCGTAGCTCGAGAAGCCAGCCCTCGGCGCGTTAATTCGTTTGTCGCAATAAAGTCAACATTTTACGGTATCATAAACGTCAGGCCGTATCTGGCGGCGTAATTCCTGAAATTAAAATACGCGTGTACGCGCGAGCGCGCGCGGCGAGTTTCAATCAATTTGCCGACAAGTCATCTCGCGGCGCGATTTCTCGCGCCAAGAAACGCGAGCGCCCTTTAAATGAGCCGGCTGGCTGGGGAGAGGAGATTGACGTTTTATTTCAGCGCTCGATCACCTCGCGACTGCGACGACTTGTTGCTGAGCAAAAACGCGCGAGCTAGCTCGTTTATGGGTATGGGTGGAGGTAAGCGCGTGCCTCTCGTTTATATTGGTGTAATATCGGATTTTTACTTCGTCTTTGGAGCGTTGGAGGGGGGAATATTGGATTATTGCTTGCGCTATTTTATTCGAGCTTGTTTACTGCTGCTTCGCGATTCCTAACGGAAGGATGGATTTCCAGCTGCTTTTATCGTTTGCTGCGTTTGTTGGAGATCGCGATAACTAGGTGTATTGATCTTTTTACTTATCGATTTATTTATTGGCCGAAGAATTTTGAAATACTCGCATAAATTGATAGCATCAACGAGTTAATTAATTCTGCCGGTGCGTTAACGTCGAACTAGTTTAATGAACTTACGGACGACTACTTTCACTATAAACTCTTAATTCCACGTAAATATTTATCTATTTACAAAATTCTCTAAAACTACTCGATCGCCCCGCCGCCGTCAAACAGATTAGGGTCAACGGCGCAATAACTTTTCCAAAAGCAGCGCCATAAAAGCGAATAACTCAGCAGATTCTCCAACGAGGTCAAAAGCTCCCTAAAATTCACCCTCCCATGCACAAAACCGTCCCCCTTCGGGCATTCTCCATAATCAGCGATTTTTCGTCGAAAAGCCAGAGCAGCCCCGGAGCTAGGGGCAGTTTCGAATGACTATGCATCGAGACGGTTTCCCCGCGCGTTCGCGATTCGAGTTTCGCTAGGGTCGAGGGGTAGAGCCTAGGTAAAGATCGGGATTCAACAGGAAGTTGGAAGGTTTCCGGGGGCAGCATAGGCGAGGGCTCGTGTACCAGATAACAGCCTGCAGATATACATATATAGATATACGTGAATATATATATACTCAGTGTTCACGGGTGATTTATAATGATTAGCGGCGCCATTCGCGCCTCCGCTAAATAATGCATCGCCGTCATTATCATCGGTAACTTCCTCACACCTCCGTCTCGCTCGAAAGTTCTGGCTAAGCGCTGCGCGCACGGACACCTGCGAGAGACGCTCTTCTATATATACCTTCACACACAGCTTCAGGAACTTGACGCAACTCGCTCTCTCCGCGCGCAGTCGGAGAAACTGCCGAGTTTGAAGCGATTTGACAGATTGCCGAAAGGGTGGGAGACAGCTGCGCGGAGGCAAAACAAAGAGCGCGCTGCAGCCTCGAGTTTGCCAAAGAAAAATGAGCTCACACGGCAGAGGGAGAAGCTTCCCCGAAGCGCAAACTCCCTAGCGCTCGGCAGAGCTGTATATCTAAACGAGCAGAAGCTGTAAATACACGTCGGGCTGCGTCAACAGCGACAAACTTGATTGAATTTGGTGTGGATCTGGAGAGGTGAGCTGGGAGGCGTCTCTTTCGGCCGCATCGGGAGATGCATAATTACTCGCAGCTCTGTGGGTGTGTGTATGCGGGCTGTGAGTATCGCGCTCGGCCGCGAAATTACTTGCTGATTAATTCCCGAAATGATGCGATTAATTACGCGGAGCTGCGGCGCCGGATGCAGCCCGATATGCCGATGCGCTCCGCGTTGTATATAACTATGGGATCCGCGAGCGTATCCGATTTCTCTTTTCCGTTGTTATGCGGGGGCCTGCGAGATCGAATTATGTTGCGGAGTCGAGGAGTTGCTAGGAATTTGTATGGCTGATCGATAGTGTGTATGTGTGGGTAAAGTAGGAGATTGTTGATCTGTAGTTGGAGTTTTGTAGAAACGAGATCAGTGGAATTGTCATTCTTGGCTTACTTATAAGGAGAGTTGTATGACTCGCCGTTATGAAATGACGCTGGTAGAGATACTATGTATAGAAAAACAGTAAAACAATCGGAGCCGGATCGACAGCCTATAGAGCGGCTAAATAAATTCTGTACAGCGTTTATAGAATTACAATTTACCGAGCGCGCGCTCTGTCTTTAAGATAATAACATCGATCTTCCAGCCTGACATATTTCCCCGACGTATATGATTCACCGTAATAGCCTCCACCATCTTACAAACTATATCGTCCCTCGCATCCTAACAATCTCCAGTACATCGACAAACGAAAGTGACGCATCTTTTCAAAAATCAAGCACTCCAACCGTCAAGGTCCCCGTACACACCTCTCCAGATTTTTCGCACTGTCCCAAGCATAAAGAAGCAGTTGAACGGCAGTCGATCGCGGGCGGGCAACATAATGGGCCCCGATGGGATCGTTAACTCTCCGGCGCGTTCGAAGATTCGTTCCGGCGATCCTCTCCTCTCGTCCCCGTCTCTCTCTCTCTCTTCCTCCAAGCAATATCCGCGAGAGATCGTGGCGCACGAAGAAGCAGCCCATGTATCTCTCCGCTCTTGGAGAATGCGGGTCCCTGTCTGCCTGGCTCCACTATAACCCCCCCACCTCCTGCATCATCTCTTCGTCCAGGCTATCTTCATTTGCGCGCTGCATATCCGCGCGCGCGCGGGCTTATTGAAAAAAAGCAGCCGCGGAGAGCCTGGAGGAAAAGCGCGAGAGCCGGATGTTATTTATGATGAATAATTTTTAATTTCGCGCGCCGGCCGCGTGCATAATTACTCTTAGCCGAGAGCGAGAGCCAGGCGCCCCGCGAGGGAATTAAGTGGCCTTTTTCGATTTCGCGCTCGCCGTGTGGGAGGTTTTGAGAAATGGGCTCGCGCTGGCTTCTATGATTAGGCACGATGCGTTTGTCATCGTTACGGCGATTGGAAATCCGCGAGTGTGTGTGTACAGACGGCAGAGAGAGAGGTGCTTTAGGCCGGAGAGAGTCGGCTTTTTTTCAATTAATCTAAACACCGTAATGCCAATTTGTTCAAAGTGTTTCAAATGAGCCGGCGCTCGGGATTTATGCGAGCCCGGCGAGTTTTTAAGGGCGCGATTCGTCATGAATTAGCCGGCTATCGGGAACCTAAATTAAAGGCATCTGTAAGTGCCGCGCGAGCTCACCTCGGCTTTAATAATGCCTATAGACGCTGCGGAGCGTAGGCAGTGAATAACACGCTTCTTTCCAATCGAATCTCGATTCTCATTCCGAAAAGAAACTTGTAAAAAGCAGTAATTAAAAAAAAAGTAACTCGAGACCTTGAAGTCCTTACGGAGCGTAATACGTAAGAAGGTGCAAAAAACACACTTGAGCAAAAAAAAGCGAAAAGAAACTCGAACTCTCGCTTTCGCCGTCATCGAGCGAGCCAATGCGAGAGAAGGAGGCGAGGAAAAGCAAAATCACGGCCGAGCCGGCGTAGGCGCGCGACAGATTTTCCAAGTGTCAGGAAACACTTTAATGAAAACTTCTCGAGAGCCCTTGGAGGAGCGAGCCTGCCGTGTATATAGCGGAATCGTCGCACGTACGAGCGTCTACATAAGAGCCGAAAAAAGAGAGAATGAGAAAATAAGAGCAGAGAGCTAAAAAAAGAGAGCAGAAGGGGGAGGTAGATAGAGAGGAGGAATCTCGCGCGGAAGAAGTTCGGCGGGATATAGGAGAGGAGAAAATATTTACGCAGGACGAAGCAGCAGCGAGAGAGAAAGAGGAAGGGAAAAAGAAAGACGGGAGCGTTAGGTCCCAGCAGAAAACTCGTTCTCTCTTTCTCTCTCTCCGCTCGCCCGTTTCTTTTATCTCGCAAACCGCAACGCCGAAAGGCTTTTAGGGGACCGACGTCTCGTGGTATGTCATTGATATACAGCCCCGGCTGCTGCTGCTGCAGGCGCTCGCGAGAGAGAAAGAGACTGCTCTGCCCCAGCGGGAGCGAGCGAACGCTAAAAAGTACACTATGAACGCTAACGAATCCTCGGGGAATACGCCGATGGTCCAACTATACTGCAGTGAAGCTGCAACAGGCCCCGACGCTTTTCACAGGGGGGACGCCTTTCTCTCTCTCTCGGTTTTGCTTTTCCAACGCGTATATATATACACAGAGACTCGGAGAGAAAGAGAGGGGGGCAAGCAGCGCGGGAATCGCCCCATAGCCCCATAGAAATGCTAATGACGCGACACTAGAAGCCAACGGGCCATCGGTTGGTGTTTCGGATTTGAGCGACTCCGCCACGCGCCCGCTCGTATATATATACATTTGTCGTCTTGCGCCTATATCACTTACACATCTCCCCCTCGGCTCTTTTTCCCCGTACAAGCATTGTGCGGGTGAGCCGAAAATCGCGCGCGACTAATCTCCGTGCCGAAGGCGATTAAGATTCTCACGCTAGTGGCTCGATTCGCGCGAGCGGCTCGATATTATGATTTATTCGACTGCGCCGCTAGGCCGGCTGTATATATACGTGTGTGTTTGCGCACCGGGTCTATATGT
>JAPYZB010006171.1:0-11204 GCA_030522745.1 Eupelmus kiefferi | reverse complement strand
CGTAGGTTTGATTTATCCTTACGTCTGTAAACGCATCATCCTGCGAGTGTGTCGCGGACCGCCTACGCGCGATTATAACGCGATGCGTCGAGAATAGCGGAATTCCGGGGAAATTTATCGTCGGCTGGGGAGAGGGTGGGGAGGGCGCGTCAAATATATTTGTGTTTGCTCGTCGCGAGTTGAAAGCTTTTCTACTTATGAAATTATTTACAAGTTGAAATTAGGTAGTTACTTAAGAGGGTGCCAGAACCGGCGGACGTGACCTGTTTTTCCGACAACAATTTTTCAAAGTTTCCTTCGATATATAACTTAAGGAAATGCGCTGAAACTAATTATAAATTATTTTTGTATGTTATATTTTTTATTAATACCTATTTATAAAAATGGTACTATGCATAAATACATAAAAATTAATAAATACTGTCTAGTATTGCAATTTTTCCAAATATTCTTCTCTAATTATGAGAATGGATACCCACAAAGAGAACTGCAACTTACAACGAGGATGATATTCGATACAAATGTTGCAGATTAATTTATAAATAGAATAAATAAATAAAATTTTTCAAAAACATAGTTTATTGTTTCATTCTTTTTTGCTTGAAAGTACTCAATATACTCTCATAATTAAAGCTATCATTACAAAATCACTTCATTGCTTACTTTATCAGACTTAAAGTAAAGTATCCTTTTACAAAATATGCATTAAGAAAAAAAAGGTATGTCCAAATTATTACTTATGAAATGGTACATGGGGGTATTTGTGGACGTGCATTCAATTGGGATATTAGTGAACGTGCATTCAATTGGGGTATTAGTGGACGTGCATTCAATTCTTTTAAAAGTACTTGATTCTCTTTTTGAATAGATGCAAGCTTTTCTCTCAAGTCCTTCATTGCTTCAGAATTCTGTTGTGACATTTCTTGCTGGAATTTTAAAAGATCTTTTAAATTTAATTCATTCTTAGCTTTCTCTTCTTTTAAATTTTCCGTTAATATTGTGTTTCGATTTTTGAAGTCTTCCATTTCTGATTGGAATTCTTCATGACTGATTGTATTTTCTATTAATTTCTGTTTGAGATCTTCGCGTAGATCATTTAATTCTCGATTATAATTTTCTTGCATTTTTATCGACTTCTTATTAAATTCTTCTCTCTCAATCTCAGATATTTTTAATCTTATAGAGATAGTTAGCTCATTTATTTTTTGAACTACATTTTGTATTAAACGCTCAAGATTGATAGAAAATTCTTGACTTTCTTTCAAACTTAATAAGCTATCAATAAATTCCATTACTACTGATTTTTCAAGCAAATTATCAGCAGAAATTTTATTTACAATTTTAGTATCAAGCGTTTGAAGCATTTCTAATTTTTCTTGGATAGAAACTGACGGTTCAAGAATACTTTTCATTTGATCCAAACGATTAGATAATTCTTTTATTACTGATTCCAACATCTCACGCGAATTGTCAGCTTCAGCACCTCCAATAAAAATTTCATAATTCTTTACAAAATCTTCACACACATAATTAATAACGTCTTGTAATTCATAAAATGCTTTCGCAGATGACAATTGTTGTCGAAACTCTAACAAAAAAATTTGAGATTGATAAGCTATGCTTGGTGATGCAACTTTTTTTAAAATATCTTCAGGTATGCTATCAGCATTTAAAATAGCATCAAAAATACCTACATTGATACTATCGTTGATCGGACCATTTTTAGCTTTCATAAAAAGTCCAATATTATCACCTTTTATAAGGTATTCCAAAAACATTGTTGAGCTTTCTGAAATTTCCATTTTGTCAATCGAAGAAAATTGAGCTTTCAACAGCTCACATATTGTGCTTACAGATGCTGGGTTATCGTGTATTACTTGTGGAACCTTTGTAAATATAACTATTATACTGGAAAAGCTGTCCACCATTTTATCTTTTAGTATTGATTCTACCGCATTTAATAACATTAAGAAACAATTTACTGAATCATTCATGATATCATTTATATCGGTCACTAACGCGATTTTAACGGATTTGACTTTTTTAAAAAGTTTATAAATATAATAGGCATTTGTGATATCTTGTATTACTCCTCTATTATCATTGAACCCAGGTGCATCCCATAGAGCTAATTCAGGAAGTTTTTCTTTATTCTCCCATCTACTAGGAGTGATTGTTTCTGAAGAAGAATCTCTTCCAATTTGAGGACCAGGTGCGTTATCAAATTTTGAAATAGCTACTGGCTTAACTGGATTATTTTTTGTACCGATTAACGAGTTACCAATGATATAGTTGATTAATGAACTTTTTCCTGATTTTGTAGTACCAATAAAAATAACTATATTTTCCTTTTTCACTTCTGAATCCATCGCAGCTGATGCATTGTCGAGGTTTGCTTTTAAACCCATTAAATCTTTAGGTCCATATTCTTTTATGTTTTTACGACTTGACATCTTTGAAACTTATATTTCAAATACCGTTGTGCAATAAATCCTTACTTGAACGTACTGGCTTTTATCCTGGAAAAATAAAAACATATTTTTAATTTATTAAAAATGAAATATATATGAGATTAAAACATTAAATGGTCTCATTTAATTTGATGTTATACATATATTTGTGCTGTATTTAGTTTCTATAAAACATACAATAAAAATTGCACTGATAGGTAGCGTAAAAAACTGAATAACTGTGACTATGACTAAATGATAAAACTCTAAAAATTTTTAAATGTTCTTATTCATAATAACATTATATTAATTATTTTTTATTAACAAAAAACAATTTCTGATTTACAATTAAGGTTTATCAGAAAACTATAAATAGAATAATTTTTATTAATTTAAAATAATATGTACAATAACTAAAACTTAGAATGAGGGATAATGACTTTACATGACTACTCTACATGACAAAATTTCTAATAATAAAACTTCGTTATAGAAACAAAATATTTGTTTGAAAATCTACTTCTGCAATAAAAAGAAATATTGATGATGAATAATGAATAGTAAAAACCCGAAAAAATGAATACTTTCATTTTAACTGCAAACATTCTCCAGAACTATTATAAAAAATTATTTAAATAATTATTTAAAGCTTTTGTCTTTGACCTAATTATTTGAAAAAGCTTCTATGATAATATAAAATAAAGTATTCATAACAATTATTCTGTTATAAATTAAATTTTACATTATTCAAAACAATGTATATTACAATAGTGAAATAATTGAATACACTTTGAATACAGTAAAGCAATGACAAAACATAAAACATGCACATATCATTAATAAACTTATAAAGAACGTTTCTATAGTTAAAGAATGTCGAAAATGTAACATATTCGAATATCAGTACTAGTATTAGTAGTTTAAACGGAAAATGAAATCCATATTTCTTTTATTGTATATTTTAAATAATTATATTATATGGACAAATGCAAAATTGTTAACTATAAAAAATCAATCATGTGAATGGCAAAATCTACTACTACAAGTTCTCCTTAAACAATTACAACCCAATTATCATGTGGTAATTATTATGCCCCCTAATTTAGATTATATACACGAATGGGACTATATTCTACGGCAAATAGAAGAAGAAAATCCAGCTACAATTATAGATGAAGACATAAGTATTATTACTAAGCCATCAACTTTTATAAGAGATGTTGCAGTATATATTCTTCTAATACATATTGTTTCTTCTTTTAATAACGCAAAAAGTCAGTATGATGCTTTATACAGTACAATTAATGAAAATACAATTTACCCTCGACCTAAAGTCCTAGTAATTTACTGTAACTATCCGAAAGTATTTATAAAGACTGATACTAAGTTTGCTTGGAGTCATAAGATTTTAGATTTTACAGTGATTGATGTAAACTTAAAGACCTCCTGTGTAAAACCAGCTGTTTCCTATTTAAATCCGTTTAACGAAAAGTTTATCTATAAAGAATACAAAAAAAATGTTACAGTATTTCCTGATAAACTACTAGATGGTCATGGTCATAACTTTATGGCAGCATGGTCCCAAGGTATTTCTTATGATAAATTCAAGAATTTAAGATTCGGAGAGGATGGATACATACCTCTTATTTCAATAGCTTTGAAAAAATTGAATTTCTCAATAAAATTATTAAGGTTTAAAACACCAAAAGAAACTAATACAGAAATGTTTATAAGGGATAAATTATTGCAAAATGAATTAGATATAAACTTAAAAAGGAAACTTCCAGGCGCACGTGATCTCAATGTACTTCCTTCGTTGCGCATAAACAATGGCTGCACCAAAATAATTGCTATTGTTCCAACTTTACAAAGTTCTAAACTAAGTATTCCTTATCATGCTATCACTTACATAATTGTTCTGTTTGCAATTGGAGGTTTGGTTATTATTGTTAAAATTCTATCGAAAGAGAAAAGTAAATTTTGGAATATTTTTAATATAATGAGTCTATTATTTGGAGCAGGTACTGCAATTATTCCGCAGACTTTCATTCAGAAAGTTTTTTTCACTTGTTTTATATTTATATCGATGAAATATTCTGCTGACTTTTACTCAGATATACTTGATTTCAAATTCATTGGCGAACAGATACCATTTGATAGTTTTGAAGACATAGAAAAGTCAAATTTACATATATACGCAACGGACTCAATGCTCAATTATATTTTTAATAATGTATTAGATCCTTATCTTATTAATATAAAAGAAAAAATATTAACGGTAGTTTCGATAGAACATTGTTTTGAAAAACTTAGTAAAAACGAAAAAGTAATCTGCATTGCCACAGAGGATAAAGCAAAACGTTATATTAATGCAGTAACAGATACAACTGTAATGCCAGTAATAAAAGTAGCAGAACCAGTTTTTGGTTATAATTTTTGGGTTTATAAAATGGAATCAGAATCACCGTATGTCAATAAATTGCAACATGTAATTAATAGAATTCACCAAAGCGGAATTATTGAGTTCCTTAAGCATTTCGATAATTATAATTCATTGTATTTTATTTCTGAACTTAAAAGTAATATTTTTGAAGATCAAATGTCTTTAAAAGTTATTTCTTTAATTTTAGCTGTTGGATACTGTACATCTACGTTTGTTGTTTTATGCGAACTATGTGTACATTAATATTTGGATTTTTCAAATAAAACTTTGCTACCTTAATAACGCAATAGAAATATACATAAATAAATAAAAATGTTTATTAATGTGTCACTATAACCTCAAGATGTACATGTAATTGCAAGTTTAAAGCGAAAATTTCAGATTTCAAAGAAAAAATAACTTATCCCTGAATTTTCTAATAGCAGAAAATAATTTTTTATATCTTAGCAAAAATCCGTTTGATGATGTAGTAAGAAGAATTTTTTTAGAATATTTTTAGATTACAACAGATTCTTCTAAAATATAGAGGACTACTTTGTGAGAATAAATTAAACGCGAATACGAGAGTTTATGTTAAAATGATAAAAACCAAAACCAAAATTAAAGCGTGTCTACGCCACGGGAGTGTGCTTGCAAGAAAACTTCCCGTGCAAGAAAAAGCACTCAAATAGTGTAGCGAGACGCATCGCACTGTTTCTCTTTTATATACTTATACGTTTAAAGCGTCGCGTTCTTTTCTCTTTTTCACACACTCACGCGCAATCTCTAACATACGCTTGAAAATAACGTTTATTACATTTTTTTTTTTTTTTTAAATAAAGTTAAACTTATCAGTAACTTGAATTTCTTTAATTGTTCGTTGTTGTCATCTCGATATCTTTTTCCGATCCTAAGATATACGATTTTTTCACAAATAATTTATATATACGCGATAGTAGTAGTGATACAGGATACTCTCTTATCGTGCTAAGAATAGCGTGGTCTTTACATGCGCTCAGCTTTGTGTAATAGACAAATTTTAAACTTTTATTTAACTATGTATAAAAATTATAAAAAAGAATATTCTTCTTACCATTAGTGCAAAAGTAATGAACGAAAGGAAACAGCTCGGAACTTAATTTTTAATTACTAAAATAAATAATTGGTAATGGGTTTTTTATTAAACGCTTACTTTAATTTATACACCTAAATAACCTAAATATTTATACTATTTATATTGACACCACAGATAAAAACGTAAAGAAAGATTATGTTGTTTTATTCTAAACAAAATCATCTTAAAGTAATACACAAATATTAAATAGGACTATACTTGTATTTATTTAGATCTGTAGAAATATCAGAGTTATTTTAATATTTCTACATCATATCATGCGACTACGAGCCGATCGCGAGCAAGGCGCAATAATAATGCGGGAATCCCCTCCTAACTTATCTGCCTATAATTGTGAGAGACGCAATGATTTTGAAAAGCTAATATAAGTAGTATAAGCATTCCGAGGCAAATACTTTGCCGCTGACGTGTACATGACGTATGTGTGCGTGCTTGTATGAGCGCGAGCGTGTGTGTGTGTTACCATATAAGTTAATAAGTGCTTTTTGTCTCTTAGGATAAGTTAACTGCGATCGGTAAGGTCAACATCATCGTACCGACACCTTGCGTATTTTTCATATAGTCTAAAAAATAATTTAGCATGGAAAACTTAAGCCAGTCTAAATCCTAAAGAAAAAGAATATAAAGATTTAAGACGATTACACTCTACATAATTTTATTTATTTAAAAATTAATTGTTGATTGCTTTAGTTAATATTATTATCTTATTATCAATAATATTTCTTTAGTTATAAGGTTTCTAGAAGAGAAGAATTGTAGATAAAACATTGTATAAACTGGTAAAAAAATAAAATAATTTATATCCAGTACACAGAGAATACTTGCTTCATAATGTAATTTTTAACATTACATTTTAAAGAATGTACATTCATTAATATTTATTAAATAATATAAACTTACTTTATTTCAGTAGGGATTCTGCTCAAATAATCAGCGTAGAATAATATTTTTGCTTAATTCAAAATTTTGTTAGATATGAATGAATATAAAATAGAGAAAATTGCGACTGTTAATTTTTGTACTGCTTGGGCGACTACTGCAGGCAGACTGGCGAAGTTTAAGAGGCGTGATATTTTCAGTGAATGGTTTAGACAACTCTGGGGATCCCAGTTATGTACTGCTCGCTCGCCGTATGCGCAACCTGTGAAGCGTTTACATGATAATGTACAGTTTAAGCGACTGCCAATCGAAGTCACACGTACAAGGCATATGTAATGACAAAATTATTTTATGCGTGTTAGAAATTTGACTTTACCCAACTGTATAATTTTTACATAGATTGCTTAATATTTAATATCTGTATAAATTTCAAGTGGTATTGATGATAAACATAATTTTTAAAAATGTTAAAAGAACATTAACCATTCGATATTTTAATATATTGATGTTCGACGACCTAGTTGCTCTACCATAGTAGATGTTTTGTCCAAAAATAAATTTGTCCACGTTTCGTTTTGTCCTTGACAGAATCTTTGGGTTGATAGGGGTGTGGCGTCCAAGTTCTGGCAGACCGGAACAATTCACGGAAAAAACGGACCACCTCTGGGGGCAGTGTTTACTATTCACTTCGTATGGAGGTGAATGCATGGCTGTAACGCAGGACTAAAGGACTAGGTACGTCAAAAACCGTGCGGTTTCTGACGTAGTCACGCGTTACAGCCATGCATTCACCTCCATACGAAGTGAATAGTATAGACGGCATAAAGCATGAATTTCCACGGCGTCTGCTGCTGCCAACATAAACACGCGCCAGTACGCCACGCCGCGCCACGGTTAAAAGAGTCAAACTCTGTCGCTGCGAGAGCAACACTGCCCCCAGACGTGGCCCGTTTTCTCCGTGAAGGAAGACAAGCTGCGAACGCGTTAAGGGCGCACTTTCGCGAAGGGGCGAAAATAAAGGGTGCCTCGAAGGGCTCCACATACTTTTAGAGATATTTTTTCATATACAGTTATAAAAAGAGTAAAAAAAGGCAATTATCTATTGTTTATTTGATAAATTGTTACAAAACACTAATAAATAACAAATATTATTTAAATTCAAAGCTAAGAAAAATTTTCGAATTACGCGTATTCTATTGTTTTTTATAATTAACGTTAAATGACTTACTTAAGCCTTCGTTAATCCCAATAGAATACAATACTTACTACATCCAAAATAAGTCTCGTTATACCGTCGGTGAGAATCGAAGGCAAAATAACCTCCGTTCAGAACTACTGATTCCTTAAATATTTAAAAGAATAGTGTGAAAGAAAATCTAATGTAAGTAATTCTATTTCTGTTCCGAAAATAACTAAAACAATAAGCTCTTAGAAAAGGGCCCTGAGTCCCATCTGATGAGGTCCATTTTCGGATTTATGTGTATGAGTGTTTCACGGTCATAAAACTACGAAAGTCGAGCGACATTTTATTGAAGGTATAATTCGTTAATCCTTTCGCTAAGTCAGAACATTCCATTCGGATATATGAGTTTTTACGCATATCTCCGCTTTATGATTACGAGTGGTCATGTGTGCAAAGCGAAATAGTACATTTCGATACAAGTGCGAGAAAGTGATTGCAGGGTGAAAAGGCCATACGAGGTTGAAATCACTTCCTCGCTCATGTATCGAACCGTATTTTTTGATACGACGTGCACAAAGCGAGATATAGCACACGCTTTGTTATTCGAGCGTGCGCGAAATCGAGCTTTGCGCACGGAGTATCTAAAAATCTTTTATTTGACGATATCTAGTAATCGTATCAATTTCACAAAGGAGCGAATAGTGATAAACATTAACCAAGAGCGCGAAATTAAAATTATATCTATTTTATTAAAAAGGTATAGTTTTTTATTAAACCACATTATTTTTCTAATAAAACTTTTTATTTATGAAATTTCTTTATTATTCAGATTGAGCAGCTGAATGCAATAGATCAATGGGAGCTCCTTTTTTATCGGTTAACGCTCGGCGAAAGACTAAAAGTATCCCAATTACTCATTATAAAGAATTCCATTTCTCAAGCTAAAGATTGAAACACAAACTGGCTCATCTCGACGCTCTCTTTTATCTTCTTACTGTCTCTCTTCCTCCCTTCGAACCTTCTATCTCGTTCTCTCAGCTCGTTCATTCGAAATCTTCTCTTCCACTCCTTCTCCGCGCTTCACCTACGCGAGCCGTGGCTGCTGACACGGGCGTTTATGTCTGCATAAATTCTCATTTGAGGCTCGATAATAAAGTAAGTATAAGAGGAGGAGGGAGAGACGAAAGTTGCGCAGGTGTGCGCGCTTGTACATAAAGCGCGACGTTCGAGAAGAAGAGGAACGGGAGGAGGAGTTTGAAGGCGAAGGAGACGCCAAAAGGGACCGAAGACCGGAAAAGAGATGCAGATTCGAGAGTTATGATAGAGAATTTTATTAAAACAAGAGATACTCAATTTGCGTATGAGTATGAGCGTATGCAATTTAGTAAAAAAAGCATAACAGGAAGTTCAAGCCAATATAGGCTCAACTTTGATTTGTCATTTTAGATAAAGTGCAAAAATCAAGTTTAAATTAGGCTATGTATAGGGTGCGCGTATCTAAGTAGTAGTTTTATAATTGCCGAACGATATAATTGGACGACGGGATAAACGATTTACTACCGAAATTGACCGTAAACCCCACAAACTTACCGCGAAATTTCTCAATCATATAAAATCCACCACCGCATGTCAACGATTCACATGTACCGTCAGAAAGGCAGCCAGCGCACAGAAGCGAGTGCTGAAACCCCCGCGAACCGGCAAAAGAGAAGAGAAAAGCAGAAAGTAATGGCTCGAGGGCGGCCGTTTTATGCGCGTCTATACGCGGCCGCGAATATATAGGCGCCTCCCGCGCGTGTGCTTAATTATAATATGCGTTCCCAGAATCTCGCGCGCCCGGGGAAGTTCACATGCGCGAGGAGATGGGACGAGGAGGGGGGGAGAAAGTAAGGAGGATCGGAAATGCGCGAAGTTAAGCGTAGGCAGCGAGCGCATTGGCTTGCTTTTGTATATAGCGCGATGCGATAAAGCCACGCGCGATCTTGACAATGAGCTTTATCGCGCCGGTTTTGTTCCTTTTTTTGGCTTGCTGCTTGTAAGTAGTTGGGTTGATGGCTTTTCTGGTTCGCTGATGTGCCGCGTTATTTGAGATTGTTGAGGCCTAATTAGGGTGCGATTGATTTTTAAGAAATAGTTGAAGCTGGGTCTGATTAGAGTCAGCACTTATCTACTTGTAGGTTTTTATTGTACACTCGATATAAAACATATTTTTCCGAATGAGAAGCTCAAATGACAAAATAGTGATTTTTCACAAAAATTTTTTATTATCAGATAACCTAGCTGAAAGTTACTAACTCGCAAATAACAAAGTCATTAAAAGTAATAAAGATTCCAATGAATCGATAAAAAAGTCATCGCAAATAAGCGGTTATTTTAGTTTACCAACTGTCACACATATAACTGCATTCCGTAGAGCCTTCCTGACTTCTACAATAACCGATAAAATGTACCGATACCTAGAATACTCCCAGGACCATCCCACGCATGGTTGTACGTTCGTCTCTTAATTTGACGCCGGCGTAATCTGCCCCTCTGACATTCGTGCCTGAATCGCGGAATCATTTAGACGCGCGAATTTCCGCTTATCTCTATGGAAGCGCGCGTGGGAGTCCGGCTTTGCAACAAATGATCTTAAGCTAAGGATCATCGGAGCTGTTTCTTGTTCAGTGAGACGCTTTAACGATCCGCGATAAAGTGCGCTTTAACGATCCGCGATAAAGTGCGATAAACCGATCTCTGAAAGATTAGAGATCGAAACTGCTCAACAACTTAGCTGTTTCTATTAGAGTTTTCTATGCTTGGGATAAAAATGTATTTACATTACAAGTACACGATGCGATAATCGCGAAATTGAATCGTCATTGCTCACTGCTTAACTTGCATATTAAACAATTAAGAAATTATCCACACAGCTTCACCATAATTATTCCAACCTGCGCTCATCATTTCACCTCACTCGAAACAATCTCACGCATTGAACCCTCCAAACATAAACGCATCTCCATTCGCACACTCGCGTTATGCATCCCCAAGGCGCTCCGTTCGCCATTAACACGCTCGTAAAAACTACGGAGCATACTTACTTGGCATCCTCGAATCCTCGAAGACAGTCAAAGATATAACACGCAAGGCCGA
>JAPYZB010006159.1:0-10029 GCA_030522745.1 Eupelmus kiefferi | reverse complement strand
AAAAAACACGCATCACGAGACCTCTTAATTACCTCTCAAAATCTCACCGCTCTATATACACCTCACCACACGCGTCACTCCACTCTAAACATATACACCACATCCACCACGCGCTCGCGCTTCCGCAGTATATACCTAGCAGACATGTCAAAAGTTCACGTGCACCGGGGCTAGGGTGCGCTTAGTGCAGCGCAACAGCAGGCTCACGTCTTTGCGCGCGAACTCGAGCCGCTGCTCCCACCCCCGTTCGGCCTTTTTACTCTCACCGCACCGTCTTATTTCCAAATTCTTCGAGCGTAAGTATACCAAAGAGATTATTTTACTCAGTGTGAATGTGTGTGTGAGAGATGGAGAGACGCGAAAATATTTTTTTCTTCAGTGACGTAATGCGGCGTCTCCGAGGCGGCGCCAACAGGCTTTTGTAGAGTGCCGATCTATAGCCGCGTTGCTTTTTCGCTCGGGTAATTGCGCAGCCGAGGATTTAATAATAGAAGGGTGTGTTTTTGAGATAGAGAGGGTTTATTGCGGAGGTAGACTGCTGTGCGGGTGAGAGCGAGCTGGTCGCACTCTCCTTTTAAGGTTAGGGGGTACGCTGCTCCTGTGAATGTGGCCAGTTTTTTCCGTTTTTGGCTGCTTTTGTTTTTTTATTTCTGTTTCTGGTTTTGTGGGAATGCTGTGAGAGTTTTGAGGTCGTTGGGGCTAAGGTTTGAAAGTGATTTTTGTGGGTTGCAGAGTATTCGCATAGCAACTGGAAAGATGAGTTCCTTGATTCGACGAAGGCTGCACACGTTTATGAACAATATCAGCAGGCACCAGAAGGCCATTGGAGCGAAAAGGTGTCAGCAAACCCATGCTGCTATTAATTCTACTACAGAGACTCATCAGGTATGTGCTTTATGTGGGTATGGAGAAATAGTTTGTCCGAGGATTTTGCTTTTGTGATTCAATAAGTATTTTTCTTATTGAACTATTATCTTTATGAGATTAAAGTCTCATCGAGTGCTGACATTAACATATGTTTTAAGAAAATGTACCATTCAGTATTAATTTACTTGTCAGCTCTTATCTGTTTTTATCTAAATTTGTTTGGATGATTAAGCAATTTCAATATGGAGTGTATTGACTAATAATGTACTAAATCAAAAATTTATGACAGAAACCTACTTGAAATGTTTTTTAATTTTACAAATAATAATCTTGAAATGAATTTTGTCATATTCAGGAAACTGTTAAAGATTTTCTAATTTCTTAAATTTTAATTGCTAATGATGTCTAACCTTCTAACCTTGATGCAACTAATCAGTTTCTAATATCCTAATTTTGAAAAATATTTTTTCAAAAGCCTTTGTAAATAAAATCCTAAATTGTTTGTGAAAATCTTATAACTATTGTGATAATAATAAAAACAAACAGGATAAAAATAGAAGCCTAACAATATAGAACATATTTGACTGCTGCATGCTTATGAATATGAAGTGTTTCATCAAGAAGTTAAATTACATTATAAATTTGAAATTTTTGCCCTTAATTACTTTTATTACACAAAATGATTTTAAAACTTATTTTACTGCTTATTTATAAAATTTTATTTTTCAGTTTTCAAGTGATGTGATACCTGTCTTCAAATATGCTGCACAATTCACTGACAGAACAGCATTGCGTGATATGCATGGAGATTATACTTACAGAGGCTTATTTCTTAGTGCAAGACAGTTTGCAAACGAATTAAACGAATTACTAGGAGAAGGAAGTCAAGAAAGGATAGCATTTTTACTTCCTAACGATGCTAGTTATGTTATTACACAATGGGCCTGTTGGATCAGTGGGCAAATAGGTAACTCATTAATTTATACTTATATTGATTGAACAATTTCTTCTTTTGATCTCTTAATTAAAAGATAATCAAACAATTTATAACACGACTGCTTATCACTTGTGAAGTTTGATATGAGGGATAAATGTTATGATCAAGTGATAAGCAGAGTAAATTTTAAAACAAGATCCTCAAACAATTTTTCAAATTCTAAAAATATTTATTTTAACAAATATTTATTATAAATTTTATTTTATTTATTTATTTTTTTTTTCTTGTTGAAACAGTGAAATATTAATTTAAAAATAGAATTAAAATTGAAAGTATCTATATTTAGCATATCTATATCACTTTTTTATATTCATGATGATTATATACAGAATGTGTACAAATAAGTTTCTTATCTCTATGTGTGATATAGCTGTACCTCTAACTGATCAACACCCGGCGCCCGTTCTTGATTATTACATCACGGATTCAGATGCAAGAGTGTTTGTAACGACGCAAGAACATTTGCCAATGATAGAACCACTTTTGGCTAATAGCAAGAGACACTTGATAGTGTTTGATAATGCATTGCGCGTTTTGGCAATGAAGCCCGATGGCAAATTAGCTAATAACAAAGGCAACTTCGAGCGTGATTTTGGAAACTCCCTTGACGCAGGCGTCCCGGGAGATTTTTACAATAAGAGCGATGCTATGTTTGTTTATACTTCGGGTACCACAAGCAAACCGAAAGGTAATTTAAATGATGTTTAATCAAGATAAACATGAAAATTTTTACGTTTTTTTTGTATCTGCTATTTAGTAAAAGTTACTTTTATTTTCGTGATATAAAGAGAAAACAAATTTTTTTCGTTTAAGAAAACATTTATCTTTTAAAAATAAAATGTTTTCTGATAGTTTTATAATCATTTTCTTGCCACACTGATATAAATATCAATTTTGTGAGTATTTTGTACACAGTTTTTTCGTAAATTTTTTTATTAATCTCTTCAGATTTTAATTGCATTTTATGAGAACGCAATATTAGTTTATAAATATATTTATAAACTTTAATAATGGTAATATAGATTTAATATAAAAAATATTTATATTTCTAATTTTCATGTTTTCTTTGACTTTATAAATTTTGAGATATAATTTAATATTATTAAGTAGTCCGTAGTTGTTAGAGTATTAGCGTAATTTGCTTCACAAAAATAGTAAATATTGTATCTCTTGAGGTTTTCTTTACTCTGTTTCTGCTGACCACTGCTTGAATTTGTCATATATTCAGAGGTAGCTGGAGGTGAGCAGTATATGTTTAAGTACATGTTGGAGTGAATAGTATTGAAAATAACAAAAATTAAAATTAATATTGTTTTAATGTAAACTAGAATAGATTAGAGTATTTATTATTGAATTTATAGGTATTAAAAGTTTAGAAAAAATAGTTTTAAAGATATATTTCCAATTAATTCGTAATAAATTTGATTTAATTAAGTGTTATTAATTACTTTTGAACCAAAATATTAAACAACTACCATTATATGTTATTTGCGTTGGTTTTGTCTACAAATGTATCTAAGAACTATAATAATAAGTATTTAAGTTTTCATAAAACTAAGAATAGTATTTAAGTTAATTTTAAAAATATAGGTACTTAGCAGACATTAACAAATTTTTGTTATTAAAGCAATACATTTGACTTGCACTGTTGAATGGTACAGGTGTAGTCCTGAGCCACAAGAACATTCACTCGCAGGTGAGTTCATTGGTACAGGCCTGGAAGCACACCGAAAAAGACATCTTCTTGCACACCCTGCCTCTGCATCATGTCCATGGTATCATTAACGTGCTTCTCTGCCCGCTTTATGTGGGCGGTCGCTGTGTTATGCTGCCCAAATTCTCAGCCTCTAGCGTTTGGGCCCAGATCACTGCTGTTAATTTACAAAATACTGAACGCATCAATGTATTTGCGGCAGTACCCACTATCTACATGAAGTTGATTCAGGAGTACGATCAGCTCTTTGCTAACAATGACAAGATTAAGGAGTACATTCACAATGTGTGCAGTAATAAGATCAGGTTTGTTAGAAATTTAAGTAATTAGATAAAAATTATATTTTATTGCAAAAGATGAATTAAATCAAACTTTCTGTTTACAGACTAATGATCAGTGGATCGGCGCCTCTACCAAAACCGATATTTGACAGATGGGAAGAAATTACAGGTCACCGTTTGCTTGAAAGATATGGTATGACTGAGGCTGGCATGATTTTATCAAATCCTCTTGAAGGTGAACGCATTCCAGGTACTATTTAAATATTTATTTAATATAAAAACGTTTTAATTAAATGAAACAGATGAATTAAAATTTATTATTTTTTTCTCAAAGTAACTGTGGGAACACCGTTACCAGGTATGGAAGTACGAATAACTGAACCTGAATCTGAACCTGATGACACTAAAAATCCAAAAGTTCTGGTATACGGTTCTGCAAAAGGCAGTCAAGTTATTGGCGATATGAAAACGCCCATAAGTGGAGACTTGCAAGTTAGAGGAGATAGTGTTTTCAAGAAATACTGGCAAAGACCAGAAGTCACAAAAAAGTCTTTCACAAAAGATGGATGGTTCAAAACTGGTACGTTTTTATTTGAAAAATAAAATAAAAGTTTTTACTTAAAAATAATATGTTACAGGAGACACAGTGCAGTACGATAATCGCATTTACAAAATGTTAGGACGTAGTTCTGTTGATATTATTAAGAGCGGTGGTTACAAAGTTAGCGCAGTCGAGGTAGAGACCGCCATTCTCGGGCATCCAGATATTACTGATTGCACAGTCGTTGGTGTTGATGACGAAACATGGGGTCAAAAAGTAAGTTATTCGGATATTATCAAAATTCATAATTAAAGTTGCCACAATTAATGACAGTCAGTTTCCTCAATAATTCCATAGATTTTGATAAAATCTTTATTTAATTTAAAATTATTACTGCATAGAATGTGACTATTAATAACCCATTCAAAAAGCCATAACTTCAACTTAATAAAAAATTACACATAGCCAAATGAATATATATGTCATATACGAGAAAATGTAATAATTATATACGTATAGTAAACAAAGGAATTAATCCAATAACTTTGCTTTATTAAATAATTGAAACAAAATTATTTGATATTTTAAATAAATTTAAATAATTACTTTATCACGTAAATGATGCGGAAACAAGCTGTTTCAATATTTATAAAAATTTGCGAAAATACGGCACTTGGAATATGTAATTCTGAGATTAGCACAAAAAATAAACGTGAATAAATTACTCATATTCAGTAACAATCAACGTTTACAATTAATTAAAATTTATTGTCAGTAATATATTACATCACTTTTCAAACTAGTATTGAAATGTACTACTTATTTTTATTAAATATAAAAGTTTATAATAGAAATAAACGTTTAATAAAAATGTAGTTAGTGTGACGTAAGTAGATCATCATCAGTATATGTGCTCTTTATACACATGTCAATCAATGTGCCAAATTCAATAAATTTTTATAAATAAATATGCAAGAATTCTAGCTTTAATAAAAATTATTGGCATACCTTTATAGTATTAAATGACGTTTCAATTATTTAATGAAGCTAATACTTTAAATTAATATTATAATATGCATAATTTTTATTTTTTCTTACTTACTATATACGTATTAATTAATTTTATACGTCAAATTGAGACCAAAATCGAAGTATAACGTGACAGTCGGAAAATTACCATTTTTACGTGGTTCTGTCCTTACATTAGAGTAAAAGAATATTAAAAGATTTAAACATTTTTTATTGCAGGTGGCAGCCATTGTAGTGTTGGAAGAAGGCACAGAGTTAATTTTATCGCAGCTTCGTGAATTTGCGAAAAAGTCACTTCCAACTTATGCTGTACCCACGATACTCAAAGTCGTTAATAAGATTCCAAAGAATAGCATGGGTAAAGTCAACAAACCTGACATCATTCGCATACTCTTTTCTAAAAAGGAAAACGAGTAGGTAAACAATCACGAAAAAAAAAAGAAAAATGTAATGCGCTGTGCGCACCTTATAATCCTATGACTGATTTCATTATTTTCGATGTAAGATATATTTTGCTTAACTAGCCATTTATCGCAGACTAGTGCGTTAATTGTTTTTCAAAAAAGTCGGTGAATTTGACGCGAGTATAGTTTAACTAAAAAATCAATTTTATTAATTTACATTATTTCGAAGTTTTATTTTACATTTTACCTTGATAAAAAGCAAACTAAAATTTGAAACAAAGATGATGAAACAGATTTAATCAATATTATTTACATAAGAAGTTCATATTCTTTAAAAAAAATTACATAAAAAGAGTATAAAAATTGGGAAAAAATAAAGGAAAGCAAGGTAATCTTATATACGTGAATGGCAGTGGAAAAATTTTTGTACAAAATCGAATGTTTTTTTTTTGATAGTTTGTTGCCAATTGTTCAATTTTATAGTGCAAACTGTGATTAGTTGGCTAAAATTTTTTGCGCCGATGGTGCTGTATAAAAGTGAAAAACTATATACACTATAGGAATAAGTTGTGTTTACACTTAATTTTAGTCAAGCGGCATTAAAAAAGGATCAAGAATACATTAAGATATATTTACTAAAAAAAGGATTAACTTATGAGTAGTTTAGTGAAACCTTACGAGTATAAATCTACGTATTATTGTAATCAATTGGATCTGAGAGTCACTTAAAATTTAAATTTAAGTACAATATTTTGAATTTTCCTAGAACATTTATGAAAAAACGTAATAAAAAGCATTTTGTAACATGTGTGAAGAATGTATGAATGTAGGACATATAAAACAGAAATGTGTGCATGAAAATTGAACGTAGACACGGGCTGTGCTTCAAATAAGCCAACTAAAACTCGTAAGTCACCTGAGTGACATCAAGTCATTGTCAAAGCTTTATTAATTAAATAAATCATAGTTGTTGGTTCAACAAAAATATTTTGTTATTTTTTAACATTTTGATTAATAGTCCCTCCTCTCCTATATTTAAATATTTTAAACATTTTAGTTAAATATGACCACAAATATTAATGATTAATAATTGTTTTTATATAAAAACATTTCCAAGATATATTGTTGAAAAGGAAAGATAATAAAATATTCAAATATTAAGAATTACTAAGTTAATAATCAACATTTATAAAACTGATAAAAAAATATATTTGTCAAAAGATGTTAAAATAGATAAATTGAAATTTATATTTTGTTCCTTATGATAATGAGTCACCCTTCAACATGTGACTCAGGTATCTTTAAGCCTGTTAAAAGATCCACTTAGCGGGCTACAAATTACGAGTCAACGAGTTTCGTGCGTTTTACATGAAAACGTTTTTAACCAGATGTATCTCCTATCTAGATGTATGTCGAACAGCCCCGAAAATTTCATGGGGGTCGCATAGTTTCGAAGTGAATGCACCTGACATGCTTAATGAAGTCTGTTGACTAATTTTAAAAAAATTCCTTCTACGTACTTCAAAATCGGACTTGTACAACGTTTTGTTAATTATTAGCAAAAACATATCACATTATTAAATAAAATTAAATGAACGTTAAAATTGACATTTAAATGTTAAACCACCCTGTATAACTATAATATATATCATACTATGGATACACATTATACTACATGTTAATTTATTAGATATCCAAGCCATAAACTCTTACATGAAAAAACGCTCATCTCCATACCTCAAACACACCCTCCTAAAATCTCCCAACGCAATTTCCTCAACACCCACTGAAAAACCCACCCATATATAAACCCCACTCCCACTTAAAAATCCCAGCCCTCCTCCTATCCCCCTCACTCGCGCAAAAACCAAAATTTCCCACCGCGCTCCTGCCCATCCCAGCTCGTCCGGTCGCGCGCGTAATTTCATTAAGATTCCAGGCCCGCGGCCGCTGCCAGGCCGTCTACTCAGCGAGTCCCTCTCTGCTTGAAATCGTTTGAAGCCCGAAGGAGAGAGGAGAGCGCGCGCAGAAAAAAGGATCGCGGCGTGCGTGTGCGTGCCATGAGAGAGCGAGTTCTCTCTCTTTCTCTCTCGCTGAGAGAGCGGGCGACGTGCTGTCTGCGCTGCGCGCGCGCCGAGAATATAATCGCCGAGAGAAAGAGAATCTGCTCTCCGCGCGAGCGAGCCCCAGGACTGGAGCGCAACCTGCTCGCCTTCGCCTTCTTCAGCTCTTGCGTATGTGTGTGTGTGTGTGTGTGATGATGATGATGATGGGGAGCTTGATTGCCGATCCATTTCATTTTCGATGATGACTCTCGTTGCTTTGCAGGTGTGTGGATGGGTATTTCCTTTATGCGAGGCTGCTGGGTTCTTTTGTGGATGTATGCAGATTGAGTTGTATATGTAGGTGTGTGGGGTGCACAGGTGTGGATAGGAGAGAGGAGAGGAAAACTGGATTGCCGCTGAGAGCTGGAGCATTGCGCAGGGGAAAATTCGCACGCTGCATTTCGAGATGTGGATTTATTGATGTGTGTGGGTGTGAGGATGATATAAGTATGTATGAATTGTTTAGCTTGATTCATCAATGAAAATCTTTAGACGAATAGATTTCAGAACAGAATCGTAACTTTCTCGCAACCCAAACACACCTCAGACCCTTAAAAAATTGTCTTAGATACAAGCTTAAGACCTCAGCATCTCTAAGAAGCAAAGCTATCCCATATTCATAGCCATATACACATGAGGGCGAGAGCAGAGCGGGCGAGTCTCGCCTTGATGGTACCTCCTCCTCGTCGAGAGCCGCGCTTGCGTTCTCTTTCTCTCTCTCGGCGTTAATGTATTCCCCGGCTGCGTCCCGCGGCCCGCGGGGCATGTACATACCTACGCGAGAGCCGAGACTCTCTTTTTCTCGCCGTCTTAGTGTGTATTCACGCTGCGCGCTGGGATACTTTTAGGTCACAGCTCGCGCGCGTGAGTGGATACGCTGGTACTTGGGTTTGAGCTGCTGCTGGGTTCGATGGTTTGGTGGAGATGTTTTGCAGGTTGACGGGTTGAAGGTAGATGTGGTAGAAGGCTTGGAGGGGTAAGGTGGAGGTGGGCATTTTTAATGGTACTGATTATAAAAAGCTTTTTTGATTGAATTGTTGAGCTTGACGGGTGTATTATATGATCCTGCATGCTCCAGTTTGATTATTCATTAATATCATAAGAAAATTAAGGCGTTTCAGTACTAGACGTACGTGTGCACCTATGCTATAAAGCTCTAATATTGATTATTTAAAAAATGTATTATCTTCAACATTAGATAAATTGTAACAGTTCCTAAAGTCGAGGACGCAAACACACTCGAAGAAGCTTCTTGCATCTATCACCTCGACCGCAATCGAAAAGCATCACCGTAATACATCAAGCATTAAGAAAAGCATTGTTTCATAAACAAAAAGAACATATAATTAAAATATAAATAAAGAGCCAAGAGTAAACGGGCAGCGGAGAAACCGCCTCACTAATCAAGCCTGCGCGCCAAAAGTCATCCGATTTAAAAAGCCTGAACAAGCGCCGCCGCTTCCCTTCAACTATAACGATGACTAATCGTAAATCCAGCCGACCCGGCTCTATTTATCAGAGACATCATTAAGATATTTGCTATTTGCTTCTTTTAAGGAGCGATGCTCTCTTTGGCATACTGCGTTTATTTACATCTATCCGCATACAACACAGGACTTTGTCTCATTACCGTGAAACTGCTACGTGATGAACTCTTAAATTTAACGGAAATTGTACAAGTTCATTTAATTTTTTATTCGACAAAAACTAAAATCCATTCCCAACACTTAAACCCCCAAGTCACACCTAAAACCACACCAACAACCGATCCCATTTCAAAAAGCTTCCTCGATCGCGCGTCTGCCTCGAAATCTATTTAAAGCCAGCCCTCTCTCTCTCAGTGCGCTCACCTCTCGCATTAAACATTCATCTAACGTCCTCAGCTCGAATCGCAAAAAAATAAAGAACCAATACCCCCCCTCTCTCTCAGCAGCTCGCGCATTCCTCCAGCTCGCAGTACTGTTACGCCGTGCGCATACCAATGCGCCTCTCGAGAGCGCGAAAATCCGAGCGCGCGAGAGCTCGAGAGAGAAAAAGGAAAATAATGACATCAACGAGCGAGAGAGAGAGAGAGAAAATTGCCCGCAGGTG
>JAPYZB010006149.1:0-12172 GCA_030522745.1 Eupelmus kiefferi | reverse complement strand
GTTTCTTTAATTAAAATTAAAGAGAAAAAAAATTTATTTTTATATTTAAATTTGATTATTTTTTCAGGTTTAAACTGAGTCCTGATACCTTAATATAACAACGAACAATAGAGTCATATCTGTAACCTTTATTTTGAGCTATTAGAAGCTGATTTTCCTTTACATACACTACTATAATCCTTCGATGAATCTTCGAAGCCTGAATTCCTTGACCGTAAGGTTTCAAAAGACCAGATGAATGAAATTAATTGTTCTAAAGTCATTTAAATTCAGAATCCACATTATTCTCTCGTGATTACAGGGTTTTGAAATTGAATACAAAAATGTTGTACAAAACTCAAAAATATGGTAAAATTACGAAAATTAGGTAAAAATTTATTGAATAAAATTGATGTTTATTATTAAAATATTAAAATTTTATTGTTATTTTAAAAATCCTGTATTCAAGCGAGAATTATGTGGATACTGAACTCAAATCACTTCAGAAAAATTAATTTCATCCATCTGGTCTTTTGAAACCTTTTGGTCAAGGAATTCGAGCTTCAAAGGTTCATCGAAGGATTATAGTGGTGCACCCCTAGCGGAAATCGAAAGTGCTAGAAAATACTAGTAGCTGCTAATACCTGCAAATAACAAATTAGCGGCTGCTAACTGCTATTAGCAGTTACTAACAGTTGCTAGCACCTATTGGCAGTTGTAACGCGGCGTTTTCACACCGCCTTACAAAACACGCGATTGACAAGCATCCAGAAGGAGAAGTCGAAAGCAATATTAGAAAAGCATAATCTTATTTTATTTTTTTACGTTTTTATCCGGTCGGGCGGAGCACTTTTCGCGGTTGGCTTTCAGCGACGCATTCAACACTTTCAGGACTCGAGCTCTCCGAATTGCCAATGCTTCAGGATGCTCTCGCCTGCCTAGACTCCAGACCATTAACACCAGCTTCCTGCCTGTATAAGATTAGTCTCCTACCTCTCACTAGTCATATTACTTTGTATGCCTATGTAGGCAGCATGTAAAGTCTTTGGATTCATAACTTGATTAAAGAGCCATGTTGACTTGAAGTTGCATAAGGCATCTTATCCTACGGGCCGAGACATTTATTTCGTCTTCTTAAAGGCCATGTTTATTTAAATAAATTGACTACTAACTGACTACCTAGCCGCGTTATAATTTTTGAAAGAAAATCACAAACTCCAAAAATAAGGCTAATGCCCCGCGAGAGGCACTGCTCGCGAGGGTCGAGTCATTTATAGATCATTTAGCGTTCATTAATATACAGTGCCTGGCGCCCTTGGTATAGTATGCCCTCTGCATACGCGTTAATAAAGTTAATTATTTTCTCCGCGGATTACAACCTGGTATCGTGGTTCATTGTCGTATTTTTAATCATTTGGGTAACGCGGAAAATTTGGACTGCCTCCCACACAGCTTAAATCCCCACTGTTACAAATGGCGCAGCCAACGTGTAGCTCAGAAACGGCATTTCTCAAACTGTGATTTGGGGAAAACTCGAGTTTGTGCCTTATAGGCAATCGCAATTTTCGATAATTATACTCGACTTGCTTGATTAGGCAGCTCGAGCAAAGTACATAAATCTCAAGTGAGAATTAGAGTGAAATTTTTAACGCCATTGCAGTGACCAGTTAATGAGATTTTATTTTTTTTTCTTCTCTTACTTCTAAGTTTGGTGACTTACATTTTCCAAAAATATTATCCATTTTTTTCCCAACCTTATATTTAGCTTAGGCAGTTTTTTTCCATTTTATTTTCTTATTTAGCATTCCCCCCTGGAAACGCATAAATCTCGACGCGCTTCTAGGCATCAATATCTGCTGGTAAGTGGAAGAACGCTGCGCGACGCTAACGTCCGAGCGCGCCCAAGATTGCCGCCGCGCACGCCGAAGTTTAGAGAGCGCCGTGTAAGCGCGGAGCAAGAGGCAGAAGGCGCGCGCCGCGCCGCAGAGCGTACCTTTATCCCTACGCAAGTGCAAAGTAGTGCCCGTGTCGCGCGAGGGCCCGATACGCTGTCGCACAAGTGAGAGTGAGAGAAATTGGGCGGGTGACGTCACGGCGCAGGGAGAGGGTAGCATACGTTACGTAAAGCGGTAGTCCCAGTTCGATCTCCGCCATCGCCATCGCCGGACCTCTCACAGAGGGTTTTCGTTTCCGACACGCTTTACTCTTCTCACCGACATGTGATCGTGACTCTGCGCGTGGACCGTGCCTGTGCAGAAGACGCCTATGTACCCGGACGACTGCCCGCTTCCTGAACGTCTCCAGGGGAGCTACCGCCAGCCGCCATCAAGCGTCAACAACGTGAGTGTCCGGGTCCGCGTCGATTTTGCAAGAGAGTTGGTGAGCCAAGCGCCCAGCTCTGCTCTGCCTCGCGTCGCGAGTGAAAGGATCACCAGTGCTAATCGGGAGTTTTTCTTTTTTTGCTTCTAGTCGCAGCCCCTCTGAGATCGCGTGGATCTAGTTGGAAGAGAGAGCTCGAGTCGTATTCGGTTCTATTCGCACAACGGTAAAGATTTCTTAATTGTGATTTTTTTCTCTTTTTTCCCCACTTTACCGAGGCATTTGGTCTACGCGAGTGGAAATTCTCGTATCGAGAATTAGTGCGTTGAGCCTCGCGAGCAGGCAGCGTGGACTGTAGGGATAGAGCGTGTTCCGACGGAATACGGAAGCCGAGAGCGTGCGTCGGCGTAGAGTTTTAATAACCTTCAAACGTTTTTGCGGTATAAGCACTACCTTGTTAAGGCATCGGACGCGACTCCCGCTACTGTGCTACAAGCACCTTGTTCGTCTTCTTGACTCTTTATCTTCGCGAGCTCGTTTTCCGGGATTGCCGGCAGCAACGGAAACATTTTCTTAGTGTTTATACTTTTTCTTTTTTTGTTTGTCCCTTCAGAGAAGCTGTAATTTTTTTTCTTCTTTCCTCGGTCGCGTTACGGATAGCAACATGCAATCCGCAGGTAGGATAAGTGACTCTAGCGGCGCGACTATTGCGTGGGTAGATCAGCTGGAGCCTCGCGACCTAGATGTTTCCTTGCGCGCGCTTAGCTTAAGCCTCGTAGGCAGTCTACTTGAACGGCGTTACCGGCTAATCCGATTTCACTTGCGTACGCAAATGAAATTGCCGTTATCTTGGGAAGCGGGCGATACCTTGGCAGAGAGGAGTGAGGGCGCGGGAGTTACCGCCGCGGCAGCCACCGGCACTGCTTAGCTAGGCAGCAGCTTGAACTGAGGCGGACTCGCGTTACTACGCGCCCCCAAGCACCCGACTCCCACTGACAATGTCTGTCGAGACTTTGGTGTCGTTAAGCACTCAGACGCATCCTATTTTTAGCAAAGCCCGTCCGTCTTTTTTCGGCCGATCCCGCGTTTACCTCGAGTACGCTGACGAGCACTCCAGCTAACCCGGTCGGCGCCGTGGGACGGTGGCCCCAAGCCTTCCCACCATGGGGATATCTCCCTGACATTTCACCACCGCGAGCAGGGGGAGGTTTTGCGACGGGAACTCCGATGAATACCTTGGCGTCCACATTAGGTGCTGGACACCTTTTGTTTGTGGAACACAATTCATTCCATCAAAATACGGTGACCTTACCATCAACGTCTGTGCCTGTGTCGCAGGCTCCGCCCGTGAGTGGACTGCCCTTCTTCCCGCCGATGCCGGATTATGATTTGCCGCTCGTCAGCTCGCCGAGACCCACGTTTAGTAGGCAGTTCCGACGCAAAATCCGAAGCGAAATCGCCGCGGAAAAGGGCCGTGGTCGACACCGACGGATAGCGCAGCGGTCCAACAAACGAATGGAGAGAACACGCCTGCTGCTACTGTTTCTGCTCCTGCGGGGCTCGCGGCAAACGGGATTACGACGGCTCAAGCACCAGCTCCCGCCGCGAAGGCTAAGGAAAAGGGGCCGTGAAATGCTATTGGTGTGAGGCGCCGGACTTGACCATTAGGACTTCTAAAAATTCCAGCTGCGTCGAGCGGAGACGCCTGAGGGGAAACGGGAAAGGCAGGCGTCGCTCCGGGTCGACGTCAGCCCCATTGAATTGAACATTGTACATAGTTGATGGGTGATACAAGACATGAATTTGGGCACTTTCAAAGGAGGTTTCGAAACCTCAAAACCCGGCCCTTTAAAGGTTAAAAGTATTCGACCTTGATACCCGATTCTTTTTGCCTATAAAAATCGGCGACCAATCTTTTTCGGCTTTAGTAGAGTGGATCGGTGCTTACGTATTTAGGAGAGAAAACTTTTTCTAGTTTGCCTAAAGCCTCACAGGAATCGACTTACTCTGCCGCGCGTATGGCTGATGGATCGGTAGTCGCCACTAAAGGTTCTGTCGTTTTGGATTTGACGCTAAATTATGTTTCCCGTCGAATTCAAGCGCGCCTGCTGCCTTGCCTCGCCTACGATTGCGTGTTAGGAATGGATTTTCTGCAGGATTGGTGGTGGCACTTGGAAATTACCCTCTGGCGATTCTGGAAATTTCGTTGCCCCTATTCCTTTACGAGGCCTCACATGCGCCGCGATCGCTGAAGTTTCCAATGAGCAAAAACAACTGATAGAAGACGTAGTTACTCGCGTTCTGCCTCCTGCGAGCGAACAGCCCGAGCTAGCAGATTTAACCAACCACCGAATTGATGTACAGGGGCATCCGCTTATTAAACAACGCCATTATATGGTTTTGGAACCGGTGCGTCAGGCAATGTGTAAAGAAGTTAACGAAATTCTTGCCTCAAAGCGGATTGAGCCATCGCAGAGTGCTTGGTCGAGCACGGTGGTAATGGTCCGGAAGGCCAACGGTGCGTATCGGTTTTGTATCGATTTTAGAAAAGTAAATGCCGTTGCTAAAAAAAATGTTTATCCCTTGCCTTATATAAACTCAATTTTAGAGAAACTTCGTGCCGCTCGCTATATATCCTCTATAGATCTAAAAAACGCTTATCACCAAATACCGATGGAAGCGAATAGTAAGGAAATTACCGTGTTTACGCTGCCTAATCGAGGTCTTTTTCATTGGGATGTTATGCCTTATGGCCTATCTAATGCGCCTGCAAATTTCCAGCGACTCGTCGATGGTTCAATACAGCAAGAATCAAACGTCTTTGCCTACCTCGACGATCTAATTATCGTGACGGAAACGTTCCCGGAAGCGGGCCTTACTGTCAATTGCGATAAATGTGAATTTTGCCGCCAGAGCGTCCGTTATTTAGGTTACCGCGTTGATAAGGACGGCTTAATGCCCGATCCGGAAAAGCTCCTGCCTATCTCGCAAAATCCCGCGCCGAAAAATTTAAAACAGTTGCACAGGCTATTAGGTATGGCTTCCTGATATCGGCGTTTTATCGAGAATTTTTCTGAAATGGTAGAGCCCTTCACTCGTTTACTAAAAAAATCGGCACGTTTCGATTGGGGTGAAGACCAAGAGCGTTCGCTAGTGGCTGTGAAGAAGGCATTAAGATCCGCGCCCACCCTTGCGTATCCACACCTCGAACTGCCTTTTTCCTTGCAAACAGATGCAAGCGCGACGGGTCTAGGGGCCGTTTTGACTCAAGTTATCGATGGAGCTGAGCGTATGATTGCCTACGCGTCGCGTACCCTATCCAAAACGGAACGTAACTATAGCGTGACAGAGCGCGAATGCCTTGCGGTACTTTGGTCTGTAGAAAAATTTCGGTAGTACTTAGAAAGCACGCGTTTTACCGTGAATACCGATCATAGTTCATTACGCTGGTTAAAAAATTTGCGTGATCCGACGGGACGATTAGCGCGCTGGGGGATGAAGTTAGCTCAATACGATATGGAAATTGTTCACCGTAAAAGCGAGCTGCATCTCGTGCCTGATGCGCTGTCCCGGATGTTTTCGGACGACGGTCTTGCGGCTGTCAAAGTAGAGCCCAATGAATGGTACGCGCGACGCGCACGACAAATGGAAACACAACCTCACAAATTTCCTAACTGGAAAGTCGTGGATGGTAGGGTATTACGCCACCGCCTGGACCCGATCGTGGACGACATTCTAGGTGACCTCGAAGCGTGGAAGTTAGTTTTGCCCTCAAATCTAAGGACCAAAGCGCTTGAAGACGCGCATTTGGTGCCTTCGACCGGTCACTTGAGCGCAGTAAAAACTTTCCGTCGCTTGGCCGCAAGTTTTTACTGGCCAGGATTTTATGAGGATACCGTGGAGTTCGTTAAAAATTGTTTAACTTGCCAAGCTTGCAAGGTCGAACAGTCAGCCCCCACAGGTCTAATGGGACAACGAGTGATAGAACAACCTTGGCTCGTAATCGCCGCCGATATAGCTCGACCGCTGCCTCGATCTAGATCAGAATTCTCTCATATCTTAGTGTTCGAAGACTTATACTCGCATTGGGTAGAGCTCGTGCCTTTGCGCCGCGCCACTGCCAGTTCAGTGCTAAAGGCATTTGAAGAGCAGGTCGTCTTTCGATACGGTGCGCCACAAGTACTACACACAGATAACGGGGAAGCCTTTGTAAACCGTTTGATAGAATCGGGATTAAGCGAGTACGGTATAAAGCACTCTACAACCCCCGCCTACCATCCTCAGGCAAACCCCGTGGAGAGGGTGATCCGCGTGGTAAAAACAATGATTACAGCGTTTATCGAGAAAAACCACAGGGATTAGGACATGCGCCTATCTAAATTCCGGTTGGCTATAAATTCCGCGGTACATAGTACGACCAGGGTCTCGCCGGCATTTTTAATTTTTGGGTGTGAGCCGCGAATGCCGGAAAACGAGCTCGCGCACAGTCCGGAGGCCGAAAGACTGGAAAGAGCGGATGGTAAAATTATCTAAGTTACGCGACTCAGTAACTAAGTATATAGAGTCGGCCTCGGATAGACAGGCAAAATATTACAATGACGGACGTCGGGAGCGTGTTTTTAAACAGAGCGACCGTGTATGGAAGTAACAAAACGTTCTCTCGTCTGCCTCCGAAGGCATCAGCTCAGGCTTGGCGCCGAAATACTCGGCTAGTTACTGGATCGCAAAAGTATTATCCCCCACCGTCTACCTCTTAGCAAATGCCTCAGGTTAGGTAGTAGCAAAGGCCAGCGTCTCTGACCTGAAACCTAACGTCTCTCCAGATGTCTTATGTCAATGAAGAAATGTCTCTGGCGGAGCTGGACAATTTGTTGGAGGAGATGGAGGAAGATCACATCCCCCGGCGGTCAATGGTTCGGGTGAGCAAGAGATGCGGGACTCTGCGCTCCGAGCCCGGCAGGGTATGGGTGACCTGGTACGATCCAGTGGGAGGAATGCCACCATTACCAGCCGACAATCTCTCGTCGACGTCGTTGTCAACGACCTTCCAGTCGACTCATGGACGGGACGACTCCGATCACGTCGAGCTGCCCGAGACGCCCACGCACCCGCCAAAGCCCAACGCTCCCCGCAACCAAGAAGGGATGGGACCGGCCAATGCCTCCGTGGCGACTCCTCCAGGGACCCAAACAGCCCCACCAATACGCCGTTCGACTCCCCTGCCGAATAAAGACCCGCCGCACGTCGGGGTCTGCTGGAACTGCTGGAGTTATTCTCACGAATATTCGCAGTGTCCAGAGCGCCGACGCACATTCTGCCATGAATGCGGATACACCGCGCGGACCCTGGCAGAATGCCCGCGATGCGCCGAAAATTTTTTTTATTTGGAGGGAAGAAGGGGCCTTCAAAACCCGGTGACGAGTCAACGCGACGTGAAGGGCGTAATCCGCACCAAGGCAAAATTTTTTGAGCCACAGCTACACTAGCTCTAAGTTCTAGGTTTTTTGTGTTTTTTTATGTATCTGCCTAATATTAAAAGAATAGTATTTTCTTGTTTTTTAACCTGCCTACAAGACAATTAATCTATTTATAATTTTTGTTATTTTGTGTTGCCCCTGAAGACTTATTATTTTTGATTAATTTTCTCCTCTTGCTTAGTTATTTATTTAAAATAAAGATTGCCTTTTAGGCTATTTGTAAATCGGACAAATAAATTAGGCATAAATAACTTTTTTTTGCGTTTGTAGGCCCCAGAGGCATATTTATCTTCCAAAATTAAATAAATTCAATTATAATTTTGTAATGTATCTACATTGCTATGTAGTATAGCAATTTTTGATGAAAATAATATCATTTTTTAGTAATAAATTTTTCTCCGTGTATATTTACATAGAATTAATATGGCATAAAATTAACCTGGCACATATAAGAGTCTTTTAAAACTTCCATTCAATGTTTTATTTAAGCGTGCCTCCATAGTGCTGGCTTGTACTTACTTTTCACCTTGAAATAATCTGATGTAATCTGACCATGAAATTTTCTGTATCCCCTATTTCTTTCTAAAGATTTTGTCCTATCAGGATGTTGGCTTTAAAATCTGTCTCTTTCATTTCTTTTCTAACATTATATAAACTTGGAGTTTGTCGTTTGGTGAATTTCACTTTTATGTCACTTTTAATTTAATTTTAATTTTCGAAGCATTAAAAAAATGTTTTAAGTAAACAAACAAACTAACCTGTGAATGTGTTCTTAATTTAACCTGTAGATCAGACTTGAAGCCTTTGAATAGGTGAATTAAATAAATTAAGTTCAGACTTGCATGATTTGAAGTTTTTCTTTTATTCACTTATTAAATTAGACAAAGTATCTTGAAGTTAAACAAATAAAAACAGAATTAAATATCATTAAAATACTATTAATTTATGGTATTAAATTATTTTAGTCATAAAGTTTAAAAAAGTTAGAAAATAGTAAAATTAACAAAAAAATAAGTTAAAAGTTCAATAAATCAAAATGAGTTGAGATAAAACAAAAAAAATTTTCGGAGCTTAATCCAGGATAAATTTTCTATCAAAACAAGCAATAATCTGAAAATCGATTTTTTTTCAAATTAAAACATAATACCTCATTTTAAGTAATTAATAACTTTTGTAGAGAATACTAAAAGAAACATAATCTCAAAATTTCAAAAAAGTTCGTCCTTTTTAATTGTAACGTGGCAGTTAGTGCCAGATACAGATGAGCGAGCCCTGAAACAGATATAGATTAGTATTTGAGAGAAATAATTTTTTGCTCGCAAGTTATTAATATGTTAAAATTGAATTTATTGGACTACACGAGCCAAGGTGTTAAGAATTATTCTCTGAGAAAGAGCGATGGCAACCAAACCTTTGCAAATGATAAGTATACGGATTTAAATTCCGTCTTTTAACTTATCATGCTAGGCATTAGAAATCCCGCATTCAAAGAGAAGGTTTAAAGGCTGAGTATATTGTATACTAAAGTTGTACAATTTGCTAGTGGAAACTCAGCCTCGTTCCAGCATATCACGGTGTGTCTACGAGAAGGTGTGCCTGTATCGTACTGACGATGGCCAGAAGGCACATCAATGGCCGAAACACATCCTTTATTATAAAATTTATTTTAAAAACTTATATTGTGTTCAACTTAAAATGAAATTTTTTCGATTTTAAATCTATAAACCTTCTCTTTGAATGCGGGCTTTTTAATGCCTAGCATGATAAGTTCAAAGACGGCAATTAAATCCGTATACTTATCATTTGGAAAGGTTTGGTTGCCATCGCTCTTTCTTAGAGAATAATTCTTAACACCTTGGCTCGTGTAGTCCAATAAATTCAGTTTTTACAGATATAGATTAGATTAGAAGCCCATACACGGAATCCGTGGAGAGATTGCTCGCACTTTATAGTTACTTACCAGAAGAGCCCATGAGATCCGGATCACCAATTTTGCTGAAACTTTGTCTGAAGTTTAGTTCTGGTATGAGTACTCAAAAGCCAAATGGTCAGAGTCTAACGCTCTCTTATTCCTGAGATACTCAATACCATGATTTTTCCTGAAATAATTGACAATAGTAGTAAATCCTATAATAAACACTGTTTATAATCAACTGCACAAGTTTTCATGCAATTGATTTATAATTGTAGACCTTATGATTTTATATTACCAAATATTTTATTTAATAGTTAAATATTACATGCTTAAGGTCTACAAGCATAAATCAATTGCATAAAAACATGTGAAGTTGAATATAAACAGTGTTTATTATTGGATATAATACTATTATTAAGTATTTCAGGAAAAATCATGGTATCGAGTATCTCAGGAATAAGAGAGCGTTAGACTCTGAGCTTTTGGCTTTTGAGTACTCATACCAGAACTAAACTTCAGACAAAGTTTCAGCAAAATTGGTGATCCGGATCTCATGGGCTCTCCTGGTTAGCATAAATTAGTAAATATTTAATATAGAATGTATACTTACCTGCTCTATCTAGCTGCAGCGTATGCCCCCTGTAGTTTGTCCATGTTGTCCTTGCATCATCTCCAGAAACACGACATCGAGCCACCAAGGGAACACCTCCAGCGAAAACTCTTCACTACGACGATTTGCGCGCGCATGATATTTGCATACGAAAAACATGAGCGCGAGCGCCAAGCGCCGTCAGGCAGGTTATGTGCTCCGCAACAGGCACTCTCGAGTAACGACTGAGGCGGAAGAGAGAGAGAGAGAGAGAGAGAGAGAGAGAGAGAGAGAGAGAGCGAGCGCTATTCCGTGTGCTTCTTTTCGCGAGTAGATTTTATTGCGAAAAGGGAGTTTTGTCGGCACGAGCCTTACGGTTTTTGGAGGTATTTTCGCAAGTAGTCGGTGCGAGGGCGACATCTTGGAGACGGTCTTCGAGGAGAGCGCATGGACGAGTGTGAGACAGGAGACTGCGTCGTGCCGATTGGATCGGCAAGAGTACGGGCGACGGGCAACTACTCACGATACCGCGCAAATCTCCGAAGCTAGTGACTTCAAGCAGTAAGTGCCGAGTGCTGGAAAAATCCACCATAGTTTTCCCGTGTTTCCAACCTCCAGTGCTCCAGCTAGTGTGTGCCCGCGATTGTCTTTGAGCCCATATTCTAGCGTGAATAGTGCTGCCGAGTGAAAGAGTCGAGCGTGTTCTCCGGGAGTTAGTTAGATGGCCGCCTGGCCTCAGGGACGCGGCTGGCGCCCATCTTTTGTAAAATTATTAGTGATAATTAAACACCTAACTAGTGGTTTTATTTGAGGATTTTTATTAAAGCGAATCCCTAATCACCACGGTCCTAATCCAGGGCCGTGCGTGACATGATTTTTAGAGAATTTTAACTTCAACACTTTTTAACTATACTTATAATCTACTAAAAACTAACTTACTTAAAAACTACTTACTTACTTACTTTTTATTTTTTTCTGCGATAAATTTTAAGGGTAATAGATATATTTCTTGTGAAATATAAGGAATAAGTATTTTAACAAATGGTATTGATAATTTAGGAAACTGTTAGAAATAAGTAGTTAAACGAGTAGTTAAAAAATAGTATTAGAATATAGCAATAGCATTTTTACCAGTATTTTATCTAGTAATTAAACTATTAGTTAACGGCTGGTCGCGATATTTCGCAGAAATACTATCATTAAACTGTTTTGAAACTACTATAACAAAGTAATTTAACTACTGGCATCGATAACTTGGAAAACTAACAAAATAAAATTCAACTTCTGTTAAGCTACTCCGTGGTTCTCCAATGTTGCATAGTAGATATCTAGTAGTTGCTAAAATACTAATAGAAATCAATGGGTTTGCCAATGATTGTTTGGTAGTTCGTAAGTAGTTCATCAATAGTTTTGCCAGTAGGGTGGCTAATAGTTAATTAGTAGTGATGAGATTTTATCTGAGATGTTTCAGTAGAAATACATTTATGAATTAAGAAGATGTAATAATTTATTAAGATATTTAAGATTAAGTTTTTTATTAAGATATATTCTAACGTAAAAAGTTGTGACGTGCCCGTCCGTCACTCTTGTGATGTGTGTGCTAAGACGTCTCCGTCGTGCGCCAGGGTGAATCCTCACACCCTGGTTCGGACGTTAATCATCAGTGTAAGTGTATGTGTGTGTGTGTGTGTGTGTGTGTGCGGACGTGGTTAGTTTCGCGACGCGCGTTGTTAGTGTGTACCTAACTCCCTAAATAGGCGCACCGGGACCTCGTGCACTGACTCGACGTCCTTTGAGAACGGCTCGGAAGTCTGTTTCCGGGTCCTATATCTCAGGTTTGGTTTTGATCTCAGGATCGGCCGACCCTCGCTACTAAGCGTTGGTGGTGCTTAG
>JAPYZB010006133.1:0-11451 GCA_030522745.1 Eupelmus kiefferi | reverse complement strand
AATTTCCTAAAAAGTTTGGTAATTTTTTAGGTTTTCACAGTCTGTTACCGCTTTACAAAAAGTTTGGTAATTTTTACAGAAATTTTTTCTCCGTGCAGTTTTGCCATTAAAAAAGCCAAAATCCTACGCATATAAAAACAAAATTAACTTAATGTTCCGAAGAAGCAGGTAATTACAATTCAAAAGGGTCGCCCAGCTTCAGTTGGGAAATCAAACGCGATCCATTACAACAAATGGTGCTTACCAAATGAGCCCTCGAATAAACATGTCATTTTTCAATCGGAAAAAAAAGAGACAAGTCCATCAATTCTTCCCGTGTCTCGACAGCCAGAAAGACCACATCTCCGTATGCAGGCAGCATTTTGTCAGCGACGCTCAGATTAATTACGCGAAGGTTGACGTATTATACGACTCTGTTAGGGCTATATATTTTCCCCGCTGCGCTCGGCAGCTATATTTTTGCTCTCTGAGCCGTACACGCGAACGCGCGTGCGTGTCTACGTATATATACCAGCCGGGAGTACGCGGAGCATATAAATGGCCCCCTCGTCGTGATTCAATTTTGAGGGTTGAAGTGGTAAGGAAGAAGGAGGAAATCTGCAAGCCAGAATTTTTTCCGATAACCGTGGTTGGAGGTTTATGTGCTGGGTGGCAGGTTAAAAAGAATAAAGGAGTTAGTTTTCGCTGGAGTGATTTGATAGAGAGATAGTTTGAGAAGAATTAACGAGTTGCAGTTTATTTAATGGCTATATTTTGTATTCTAAATAAAAGTTATTTCAACTTTTATTCTGTATTTTTATCGAGTTATGAATTTTATGATATTGTTTACTAAATATAATTTAAGGTAAAATATTAATCATAATTTTAAAATTTTAAAATAATTTGTTCCATAATTTTATAAAATTAGATTTTATTTTAATGCAATTCTTCAGTGCTTATTTCAGTATTACTTTTTATTTATGCCGCCTGATCATGATAAAATTAATTTAATCATAAACTTTGTTCAATAAGGGTCACAGTATATTAACTCTAATCGAACTCAAATTACTGAATAAAATTTTCTTTTTTAACAGCGTTGGATGCTTGAATCTGTCTGCTGGACTGATCAGTGAGGCTATACCAGTTTCTTTTTACACTAATCTGTAGATTTTAAGTAATTATATTTATTGTTTAAATTTATTATTTTTCGTGTGCGACATACTAAATAATAATTACCAAGTTTTTTAAATAAATAATTTTATTACATTTGAATATCCCAATACATAGAGTAAGTTTTACTTCATGTATACATTTTAATTCACTGTTAAATACCATTTGTCAATCAAAATTGATCCTAAAAATTATGAAGCACACCTAACCATTCTTTATACAGACGAAAACGACTCGTTCTATTTTGGAATATCCAAAGAATGAGAAAACTCCTGAGGCTCCTGTATATACTTGTACTCACTAGTCGCAGGTTGCGTGGGTCTGTTCAGCATTCGTATATCCAGTATGTGTACATAAATATTTAGACGAATGCGCAAAATAAATGTCGCTAGGGAGTAAACGGATCGTGTATCCGTAAATCTGCATTGCGATATAACTCCTTCGTATTTCTTTTTCTTTTGGTAGAGTAGTTGATTTCATTCACATATAAAAGAAAGTCCAAGTCGAAAAGGTATGATTTTTAATATTTCTATTTATTCTTGTTTTTTCTATTAGTTTTTATTGATTTATTTATTTATTCATTTATCACTTTTATTACTGTAATTAAAAATGCGCGAAAGAATTAAAGTGCAAGCATATTAAACTTCCACCAATCTTTATGTTTAATAGAAATAATAATAAAAATTTGCTAAGACAGGTATAAAATTTCAATAAGAAAATTTCTTAACAAAAATTCATGTGCATTTTATTACTGTTTATTAGATTTTTAGTTAATTGAAAAGCTATGTATATTTATTTTGTTTTTTTACATGTACTGTATAGTTAATGTAAGTTTAGTTACATATCATGGTTACGTTATACGATGAAATTGAATAAAAAGAGGCTGCGAAGATATACCATTTATTACAAAAATTAAGTTTTTATATATGTGTTTATATATGCAATATTGTTATTTAAGATACACACACGGTGAAATATTCATTTCAGCAGATTTTCGTAGGCAATATACAATCGAGTATATTTAGTATAGATGTATATGTAGATCATAATTTTAGATTACTAGTAGTAGATGAGGTAAACTACATACGCATGCACATATTTTAATAGTTATATGATAATCAAACCTTAAATTTTAGAGATAAAATAAAAGCAATTAAATTAGATATTATTGCAACAATAAAACATAGTCGTGAATATTTTAGAAGTAGATAACGTGTCCTCAACGTTTGTTAAACTGAGAATACGAAAAAGATGCAAATTTCCTAACAGACTTAGATTTTTCATTTCTATTAAAATTAACTGAATTCTAAAATACAATGCTCTGATGACAGAAAAAATGCATTGAATGCGTCGTGTGAAAAACTAGGTGAAGGATGAACCTTCAACTTTATGCATAATATTAAAATTTCTTTGAAGCGAAATTTTATGGAATACAATAAAGCATTGCTTATCAGTTGCTGCTGATGTGAAATAAAGCCTGTAGAACGCTAGAAGTTTATAAATTCAAGAATTTATATTAGTAATTGCGAAAAAATGTCGAGAATGGATGTCATTCAGTATCAAAATTAATACATAGTTTTAAGAAAATATAGTATCAAGCTCATTAGTTCAGAGTTTCTCTTCAGCGACATGTATTTTAATTAAGTTTGCATGAAGAATCTCAATAAATCGAGAATTAAAAATTAAAATTCAACAAAACATTCTTAAAAGAATAAAAAAATTTTTTATTTTAGAATGTCGAAGAACCTATTTTTGAAATGAATCCAAAAATAAAAAATGCAAAAAAAAGCAAAACAGAAACTCATCCCCAAGAAACGATCGCAGAACATTTCTAATCCACTCTGCTGACTCGTGATACTCCAAGGGTAATTAGCACTGAGGGGAAAATAAGCGAAATCGGGGAAAAAACAGCAGCGCTCGCGCAGTCCGAATGCACTCTCGTTAGACGTGCCAGCGAACACGACCGCAACTCGTTAGCTGTAGTCATTTTAAAACGCGCACGACAGCCCTTAATTGTAAGCTCTCATTGCGCGAACTGTACCCTCGACACGTGGCGCAGTCTCACTTAATTATTACATGAATTCTTCTCGCTCTTTTCGCGGAAGTGGAGCTGGCACGAGTAAGAGAGTTTTTCTCTCGCTAGAATACGGTTTCAAGGTTGGAAAAAGGTTATATGCTCGGTATTTACAGGCCAGTTGCCCGATGTTTATGCCGAGTAGTGTGGGCATAGATGAATGTGCTTTTATGAAGGATTAAAATCGTTTGATTATACTGGAACAACAGGTAATTCAAGTTTCGATAAAACTTATAAATACATAATGTATTCGCTGAGAGCATACTGAATTTTGCATAGATTGTAAAATTTTAATTATACGTAAATCCGCAGTACACATGATAGACTGTGAACTTTCGGTAACTCGAAATGATAGCTTACTGAAATAACTGAATATAAAAATATGAAATAAAAATATGCACATATTTTTAATTATATCATTTTAACTTACAATTAATAAATGCAAGAATTTTAGATCTAATTTAAAATCACAAATTTCAGCTGAAACAAGGATTTTAAGATTATGAAAATCATGATACTTACATAATGTTCGTGTGCATGTATAAAAACAAGCATAAAATGATACGGTATTCTGTGAAAATGTAAATTTTAAACGAAACATTATGCGACAAAAAAGTAAATTTTCCTCCTTGAAAGAAAAAAATTCGCGCCCGTGCGTTATAAAGAGAAATAGAGACGAAAAGATTATCTCGCATATTTAAAAACTTTTTTATATATAACATATTAAATAACTGTATTATTTGTTTTGAATTTTCAATCTTTAATTATTATTTGCATGGCTCGATTAGAGACGAACAGCAGGGTTAGAAGTTGTGTAATTAGCGCATCAGTCGCGAATTGTTAATTATTCATATACGTTGTCGACTTTGTGTCCGGTGGTGAAAAATGTCTGATGGTATCGAAAGCCTAGAAATTCCACCGAAAGCCATACGCGTCATGAAACTCCTTTGGGTGCAAACCACACACACGAGCCAGAAAGCGTTTAGTGGAATCTAAATATGACGAACTCTGAAGCTGTGTACCATGTAAAAATAATAATAACTTCCTACCCGTTGTTTTATTAACGTGTGAGATTTCTATTTTATTTGATATGTATTTGTGTAAATAAATATTGATTGAATCAGAGAAAAACTTCTTGGAAAAAAGGCTTTCAGTGTCAATAATTGATGCTTTTTCAAAAAATCATATTACGTTCAGTTTTTATTGTTTGACATAGAAATGCAAACCTCTCGTTTTCGTTTTTTTATTACTCTCGCATGCTCGGCCATGCGTTTTCTCTTGCTCGAACCAATCTACTGAAAAAAACAAGAGGGACAAGAAATTTTATATCAATTTAGTGATTTTTTTAATTTTTCTATTTATATTTGCCCAGTTTTATCACTTCAATAAATTTATATTTAATCAATAAAAAAAAACAATATTTTCTTAAAAATTTGTTAAATATAAACATTAAAGATAGATTTTTAGCGTATGAAACGAGATATTTTCAATTACGATTATTTGTGTAACCATCAGTGGTATGAATTAAATTTAAATATCTATAAATTCTCTCATATTTTATACATCAATTCAAATATCTATGAATTCTCTCATATTTATAACATCAATTTGACTAAAAATACATTTCAAATTTTCCACAGTCTAGAAAAGGGGCGTAAAATTTAAAAATCCAAAATGTCAGAAGACTTATAGAATAATAGAA
Organism: Eupelmus kiefferi; assembly: GCA_030522745.1. Classification (NCBI taxonomy): domain Eukaryota; kingdom Metazoa; phylum Arthropoda; class Insecta; order Hymenoptera; family Eupelmidae; genus Eupelmus; species Eupelmus kiefferi. The sequence goes on along the minus strand of JAPYZB010006133.1, from coordinate 6,526 downwards.
TAGTTTGTGACGATCAATAGAATCTTCTTGTACTAATCCTTCTTACAAAGAAATAAGAAATAAGTAATGAGGTCATTAATGGTACAAGAGTACTCTGAATTTCACGATACACTAACTTTGAATTTCGTTACGAAATTTCGACATAGCGTATATTATTAATGAGTTCATTTCACGAATTTCAATGATTAAAAAGCTTCAGATTCGTAAGATTATAAATAATTAAAGAATGTAAAGTGATTCAAAAATTATTTTGATAATAAAAAATATTAAATAGATCAGTATGAAAAATCAGTAAAAATCTACTACTTTACAGCTATAAAATGTATGACAAAGAAAATTAATAATTGCATTAGATAACATTAAAAATAACTACTAATAAATGCGAGTGTCATGGATTTTAGTTATAAAAAAGCTGAAAACGCGTGCTATAGTGTGGATTTGAACCCAGGCCCCTTCGTGCCGAAAGCGAGTGCTCTAACCATTGAGCTAGTCTCACATACACGTCTACATATCGTGCGGCTATATGCATTTCTCCTGAGTCGTCACTTCTTCATACGTGACACATCCGAAGCCACGGAAACGACGTCCTCATCGTTTATACTTCTTAAGCCTATATTTCATTGAAAATCTTCTTTATCGACTGTTAACTAATTATGTGTTGCTCGGATCCTCGCTACAACTGCTTTCACGAGACGTAACACGCGTATCCTACGATTCGTCCACTTGTAGGCGACATCGTAACATCCCACTTCTGACACCAGTTTGTCATGGATTTATTATCCGGATTTTAATCATAAAAAAGCTGAAAACGCGTTATCGTGTGGATTCGAACCTGGACCCCACCGTGAAGAAAGCGAGTGCTCTAACCACTGAGCTACTCCCGCCGATATCCATTGGATTTTGTATTGTCTACATATCGTGCGAATATGCATTTCTCCTGAGTCGTCACTTCTTTACCCGTGATAGCGTGAGTCAGAAAAAATATTTCTAAAGCTCCTCGATCTATCTTATTAAAGAAAACCATAAACATTGAACTTTCTTAACCTGCATGTAGTTATTTTTATCAATGGAATATTTGCCACTATTAGACAATTCTGAAAAAGTTTAAATAAAACACCAGCAGTATTCAATTGATTTTTATTGTCAACCCTTCCAAAAAAAGAAAAAGGACTATGCAATAGACTTTATTGGAAAAAGAGAATCCTTAGGTTAGAAAGAACTTTTGCGGTATAATTGGCTTTGGAAACTAGTTCAAAACTTTATATTATTTAGATTGAGCATTAATAAATGAACGGGTAAAAATTTAAAATTATTAAAACTTCCCAAATTTAAAATATTTGACAGGTTAAAAATTACAGAAAAAAAAAGTTATTTGATCTAATCCTTCTTTAAGAAACCATTCACTTCTTTTTTAATTAGCTCACATAAACGATCTACAGTAAGATCATTTTTAATCAGTTTTATATTATTTTAAACAATGTAAAAGAATTTTTGAAAACTTTGTAATCATTAAATCAGACCAAAATATTTTATTAAAATAGGTTTATGATTATATTTAAATAACTACTTAGATTTTAGTAGATTGTATAAAATATAATGTAACTGTTTCATTTTACTTTAATTATTATTAAATTAATACAGGATTTTAAAGTTTCTACATCATATATTGTTTTAATATCTTTAGATATTTAAAAAATAAAATTTAAATAAAAATTAAGACTTTCAATTTCATCTATTTTTGACTTGATATTCGCAACTCTTCCTTATTCCTGCACGTTTGATTAAATATTTGACTATGAATACAAAGATACTAAAAAATGTCGACATTTTCGACTTTTTTCCCTAAACACAAGTAGATAAGAAAAACGAAATTAAAATGAAAGTAACGATGAAGCACCGAGAGTAAGGCAATCTTGGCCTCTAATTACTGCCAAGGTGCACGGGCACGGCGAACATTAAAAAAGTTAAGCGAGCGAAAAACTCCATTAACCGGTTTTATGTTTTCGCGTAGCATCTCGCATAAACTATTTTACTTCTTTTTATGAGTACTACTAGTAAGGAAAATATATTCCTTATTATACTTAGCTTTAAAAAAAAATCATGTAAGCCAAAAAATTTTTTATTGCCATCACGAGAGCGATAAAAAATTTTAAGTTAATTTTAGCGAAAGCGCGAACTTAATTATTTTAACGCACTTCCGAGCAATTTACCTGTATATCACCAGTTTAATAAAATTTATCGGGAATATTTTCGTCAATGAAATTTTAGTCTCAAATTAAATTTTATCTCGACAAAATTTCATTTTAACGTTATTTAGATTGAAAATTTAAGAACTTATTTTTGACCTTTCAAACGATTATTATAAATTTAGGTATATAATTGCAAAATAAAACTAATTTTAAAGAATGGATAAAACGTTTAAAATATATTGATTAATTTTTATATGTGAATACAAACCCTTTAAAATTATATATCATATTTTTTAATGAAATATTTAACAATTAAATGTAGCTTAGGTGAGTATAGAAGTCACTCAAGTGGGTGATCTATGTACGAAATATCCCAATTTCAATTAGTAAATATAATGTTAAATTAGATATTGTTTAATAGAATTTAATGGAAGAGAAGAGTAAGGCAGAGTTCGTACATCAGTAGTCACAATCTTCGTTATGCCAGACGTCTACAATTCGATTATTATCGTGTTTAAACACTGTATCAAGGATCTTGTTCAGACTAATTTATATTTACTCAGAGTAACAATTCTATAAATTAATATTCGTTGTAATAATATTTATTTAGGTTATCAATGAATAAAATAATAAATTCATTCGACAATGTAATTTAATGTACTAATAATTTAAGTCTTCCAAAAATATTAAAATCTACCCTTTTCACTTTTTTATACTGCATTTTAATTCTGGTCGGGCTTTGTAAGTCATTATTTGCGGTGAAGGTACGTTTACGAATACCAGTGATATTCACATTTCAAAATGTACTTATTAGAATTACAATAATTATTAATATATCAGCATACACACACACACACACACACACACACACGCACGCACGCACGCACGCACGCACGCACGCACGCACGCACGCACGCACGCACGCACACACACACACACACACTCATACATTTATATTTAATCTAATTACTTTAATGATCACATAATTACTTATGTTTATTTGAAAATTTCCAATAAATTCACTCGACAATTAATTGTATCTTATGTTACATATGTTGCTGATATTAACAAATGTCATTTGAATTTATTAATAGATCAAGAACCTACATAAAATAAGGAGAAATTGAAAATAAATTTTAATTAAATTTGCTTTTATTGCTAATAATAATAAATAATTTTATTTCCCACATTGATAGACAGTAAGTTATCTTTATTATCTACGTAAATAGAAGGAAAAAGAGGTGAAATATTGATGAAGCACTTCACTATATTGAGGTATTGAATTGTCATCATAAATACTAGATACGCAACTACACTCTACATTAATGCAACTTGATAAAAAATATCTTTATTTATGGTATACTTTTCTTCTAGAAAGGTAATACTATATAAAGTTCAGATAAACGTGCTGTTTTGTATATCGATTTTATTCTGAGCACGTTTCTACAAATATTGACATAATTCTTTTGCAATTACTACAAGAATACAAACGTATCTGGTATCTCGTAAAAATAACAAATAATTTTTTTGATATCACTTTTCACGACTGTTTCTTAGAGTGCAAATTGCTCAGTTATTAACATTAAAATCTGTAAATTTAAATACCGTTCATTTATCTTTCACTTTAGGTTTTTTATCCAATAGTATATCAACCTATATTTTTTCGTCAGTTTACAAAATATACACAGTAACATAATACGTGTGGATAATACAATCGATAAACCTGGCCTATCGCCTTCTCCTTTCACTACGCAATTCCCTTTACCCGAGAAACATCAAAGAGTCCTGGCGTTGGCGTTTGAGAGGTGCGAACTAATTTACCCGATACGCCGGCTGTTTACACGCTTTTAAGTGCTGAGGTCCGAGTGAAAACGACCCGTGAAGGTCCCTTGAAGTGCTTTTCAGAAAGACTTTCCTCTCTTTGTTTCTGTGCTTTGAGTTGTTTGTTTGTTTATTTTATTTTTTTTTTTTTTTTACTTACAATTAGTAAATTTGTATCGTGATATTTTTAAAGTATTTAATCTAAATCATGAGATAGTCAATCGCTTGTGTTATTAAAAATAACACCATTAAATTTATGTATGAATTATAACATATAATAACAATGCATCTCTAATATGTGCGTCACAATTTGAACTTATACGAAAAGGAAAGTTGTATTGAATTATAACAATATTTAAAAATATCTTGTAAGGCATCTAAAATGCTCACATTCGATGAGAAGATTAAGTAATAAAATTAAAATGGTTCAATAAATTTGAGTAAGAATATACATTATGAAGAATGTGTTTACACAACGGGTTTGCCTGCTAGCCACCGTCACTATGATACATTCAACCCCCTGATAGACACACTATTGTAAATGAAACAAGGTAAACGTTTCCTTTATGGAGGTTCGAGTGTTAAGAATTTTTAAACTTTTTTTCTTCTCAGAAAACTGAAACAGTAGTTTTTGTATAACTAGAGCGTAAAATAGAATTGTATACCTGATTGATTATCGCTATGCTCGAAAAAAGACGGAACAGGTTTGAGGTCGTACGATTATCACAGGCGATGATTTTTTTGCTAATGCTGATTTTTGATTTACTACATTAAATATTGTTTGCACCTTAGGCATTTTTATGCCTAAGATGCAAACAATATTTCATGATGCAGTGGGTGAAAAATACCAAACTACATTGCATTATATAATAATTAGAAAACAAAAAATAAATTACACGTTTGAACGAAGTATAAATCGAGACTAAAAGAGTGTTGTGGGAGAGGAGGAAGTGGAAGAGAGGAGAAGTGGGGAAAACAGATATATGGACGCAGGGGCGAAGCCCTCGACGGGGGGTGAGGTGTCTTGGGAGAGGAGGAGACGTTTCCCCTAAACAAAATATTTATATACATCAAGCAAGAATTAAAAAAGAAAATATTATTGTAATCAAAAGAAAAAATTTTTTAAACTATACAATGAAAAAACTTGTTTATTATATTATACTATTTAAAAGCGTAAAGTCCACTGTTGGTAGCAGCATTCGGATCTTTCAACAATTCTGATGAAATATATACTCTTTATCTACTCCATTCTTACTCATTTTACTGAGACACAATATATGAAACATGCGTTTACAGATCGAATCATCAGACAGTACAAATAAATGGAAAGAATATAACAGGACGAGTAGGACTGACGAGAAAGCGATAAGGCCAGAACAATAACCTTTTCAATTTTTTGTGGTAGTATATATTGATATTTTGAAATTTTACGTTTAAATGTTAAAGTTGTAATTTCTCATGTACAAAGTTGAATTACTGGAGAGTTAATTAAAATTACTTTGTTTTAGTCTAGCAAAAATAATGAGATGGACCTCGTAATTTCCTATTTAATTATGTAATAATTGAATAATATATTTAATAAATAAATTCGATTAATACTTGTAGTATTTCAACTGAAGACTGATTTAATCAACAATTTTTACATGTTTCAATACATAACGTCAAAACAATAATTTAAATGTGTCCTCATCCGAGCACAATTGTAAAAGATTAAATTAAAATTAAATTATTACAACATAACATAAAAATAATAAAGAATTGATTGACTTCTCTGACAAATCTAATTATAATCTACACTGATAAATGATCCGTTATTTGTCTAACGTATACCGTTTCTTTGAAGCTTTTTTTTACTCGACATACGTGACGGTAATAAATAAGTATCCAGGAGTTATTTATCATTTGACTGATTCACGCAAAAACACAATAAGTTCCAAGCGTGTAACATCATCCTCCAGTGTAAAAAATGAGAAATTATTAGTGTGAGAAATCTGTTTTTGTGTTAATTAAAACGGAGTACACTAACTGATCGGTTTAATGACTCGATTTATTAACAGAAAAATGATGTACTTGTAGCACTGCGTATATATTATTATTAATATAGTATAAAAATTAATATAATATTTTGTATTCTGTTTTTTAACATAATTATTAATCACTATATTGAAAATATTCTATATAGTAAATTTTGTTATCCACTAATTTGAGCTTGACGAGCTGCTCGTTTACCGATGATGCTAACATTTTGATGATACATTATGATTGAATACTGTTCGCGTTATAACTGACAGGCAGTTATTTACACACGATAAGAATCTTTGAATATCCTAGATCACATATATTGAACCAATATATTTAAAAATACAAAATGTTCCATTGACCCAATATCACTAACTGTGTAATACAATATATTATACAAATTTCGTTTTTAACGTATTTATTATAATGTATTTAAACAAATTTTAACATTATAAATTAAAACTAAATTTAAATTCACTCACTTGATCATGGAACAT
>JAPYZB010006113.1:0-16680 GCA_030522745.1 Eupelmus kiefferi | reverse complement strand
GGAAATAAGTCAACTTTTTGGAGAGATGATTGCAGTTTGGATTATCAGTGAATGTAATAAAATGCATAATAAGCCTTTTCAGCTTGTTGAGCTTGGACCGGGACGTGGTACTTTATCGAGGGATATTCTCAGGATCTTTCGCCAGCTGCGTATGAGCGAACAGGTTTCGCTTCATTTGGTAGAAGTAAGTCCTGTTTTATCGGAAATACAAAAACAAACTCTCTGTACGGATACAAGTGCAGAGAATATTATAAATCCTGAAGCTAAGTATTACAAACGAGGCAAAACAGCGGATAATGTTGAGGTATTTTGGTATAAATCAGTTTTAGATCTTCCGCATGGATTCAGTGTTTTTATAGCTCAAGAGTTTTTTGATGCCTTACCTATACACAAATTTCAAAAAACAAAAGATGGATGGTTTGAAGTATTGGTTGACATTGATTCAACAAGTAGTACAGAAGAGAAATTTAGGTTTGTCTTGGCGAAAACAAATGCTTGTGATACAATATTGGATAAAAATGATAAAAGAGATCAAGTTGAAATTAGTTTTGAAGCTATAAGTATTATGAAATATATATCTACAGCTATAAAACAGTATGGAGGATTTTCACTGATTATTGATTATGGCCATGAAGGAGATAAAACTGATACTTTTAGAGCATTTCGTCAACATAAACAATGTGATCCATTAATAGATCCAGGCACAGCAGATTTAACGGCTGATGTAGATTTTGCATTGTTAAAGAAAGTAGCATTTGAATCTAATAGATCACTATGTTTTGGACCTGTAACCCAAAGAGATTTCTTATTAGAATTAGGAATCAATGTTCGGCTAGTCAATCTCTGCAAAGTTGCTAATGCTACTCAAAGGAAACAATTGGAGCTTGGCTACAATAAAATTGTAGGTACTGATGATATGGGTTCTTGTTTCAAAGTAATGTCGGTATTCCCATATGTATTGCAAGAACATTTGAAAAGATTTCCTGTTCACGGATTTCAAAGTTATATTTCTGAATCAAATAAATAATTATTTTTAGTCTAAAACATCGAGTATGACTTATGTAAATAGTGCAAGTATTTGTAAGTATTTATATTGATTTGTATATATACTTAATAAATTAAAAAGATTGTTAAAATTAAAATTTATTGTACAGTTTATTATTAAAATTTCAAATTACCGCACTTTCTAATACCCTAGCTTATCGACTGTCAGTAATTAATCTATGATAATAAATAATGAATTAATATAAAACATCTGCAGTCTTAAATTGTGCATTAAAAACGCAATAAAAAGTCAAAATTATTTTCATTTTTCTTCCAAAAACTAAAATTTTCAAAATATATAAAGACAAAGTATTACAAATGCATATATTTGCAGGGCAAAGATCTTGCACCTTCTGGAATATTGTCGAAGCTGCGTCTGCGTACTGCGTGCCAGTTTTCGCCGCGTCGTTTCGCAGCGCGCGATCAGCAGTAGTGTAGGTGCTTAATTTATCGGTTCGCCCAGGCGATGGTTTCTTCGCGCCTTTGTAAACACGCGCCGTAACACGCGTGTTTTAGTTATTTTCTTCAAGTGCATTGTGGTTTATTAAAATCAGCCAAAATGAGTATGATGGGATTAATCGTCTCCGGCCGTCTGGTAAGTTTGATGGACGCTTATTTTTTTTAAGACACGCTCTTTACTAACGCTGATTTTGGAGTTTACCGGGTTTAAAATCTCCAGCTCCGTCGTCCGATTGTTGAAATCTAGAATATTCTACAAATATAAAGTTTTTCTGGAATACGTAAATGTGACGTCTTTTTATTGTTGGAGTAATGGAAAACTAGTTTTATACGTTTAACCTCACTATAGATTGTTTATTTGAACGTTTTCATTATTCTGCATAAATTAATTAAAATTTGAACATAAAGTGTAAAATTCTTTATATTTACAAAATTTATAGAATGGGTTAATGATTTATTAATTATTTTTCAGGTGCAAACGGATTTTCAACAGATTGGAGAAAATAAATACCTAGTCACGATACCAGATGCTGATAATATAAACCATGTAGTTACTTTTCTTACTGGAACTGTTCCATTTATAGATGGAATGGGTGGTGGTGGTACGTTTAACTTTTTATATGTGTAAATATAATTTTAAATACCTTAAAATTAATTCATGTTTTTTTATATTGCAGTATACTTTAGCTGGCCTGATCCGAGTGCTCCACCAAACTGGCAATACTTAGGATATATTTCGAATAATAAGCCATCTGCGATATTTAAAATTTCAAATTTGAAAAGGAATCATGAGTTTGAAAATACTAATTTAAACATTTTTGGTGGCAAAATTTCTCATGTTGCACAAATAGGTGTTTCTGTGGAACCACTTAACATTTTAGAGCAGCAAGCTAATGTGGCAGCGACTCAGACAAACTCATTCGCAGAAAAAATTGAATTTGCACAAAAAATGATTACCAACTTTCTGAACTATGTATCTAGTTTCTCTGTTACTCAGGCACAAATGGTGCCAAACCCTACAGAGAATTTTGTGCCTCTGTCTACAATACAAGGATGGTACGAGACTTTTGAAAGACGGTTACAACAGAATCCAAACTTTTGGAAGGCATGATCAAAGCATGAAGATCTTTGGAATCTAGTGCATTCATATTCCTTGCTTCAGTTAAGCAACAAGAGTACTTGACATTTTAGTAAGGAGAAAGAAGGCGTCATTTGTGTTTACATTTGTTTTCACTAGTTTGTCAACTATTTATAACTTAAATGTAAAATTTTTATACATTCAAGAAGTTTTGATAATAAAATTATTTAAGTATTAAATTTTATTATACAAAAAAAAGAAGTTGGAAGAAGTTTAAACTCACAGCTTCTATTAAGTGTGTAATGTATAATAACACTGTACTGCCAGAATTTCTTATTTCAATAATGGAAATACTACTCCTGCCATTATTTAATTATGGCTTCAAATACTTCTAAACAGTTTCTAAATATATGTGATTTAAATTAGGTAATTTTTTAACAATTTCACATTAAAAGACTAATTTTATAACTGAAAATCTGTTGCACATGATTTTTTAAACCATAATATTTTTTTTTTAAATGGTCTTGCAGCCAAGTAAATTGGCATGACGGTCTTGTGACGTCCATCTACAATATTCTACGCCCTTTAAAAATAATTTAACCATCTTATTAAGTATCTGGTATATCAATAATACCAACAAAAGTATGAAAAAACACAAAGATAAATAATTTTTAATTTTTGTCCATAAATTTAAATTTTAAGATACTGCAAATGTTTCTTTGTAAAAAGTAAAATTTAATTTTGGGGAGATGTGAAAGGGTCAAGCAGATATCTCTACGGAATATTATGCGGGAATCCAAAAATTATGTTGTAAACGTTCATTTAACCAGTTAGAAAAAATTTCTTCATAAAGACTATATGTTTTACTAGAAGTTGACGGTATTCATTTTTCAGAAAAGATCCAATAACTTCGTCAAAAAAAATTATAAACAGAAAAATATTAGTACCAAAACCCGAGCTTATCAACATTACGAACATTATAACGTGAATAATTTTTTTAACAAAGTTAATGTAACTTTTCTGAATAACAGACGGTGTCAGCCTCTAGTAAAACATTATCTTTATAGAAAAAATTTTTCCAACTGGTTTAATAAATGATTATAACAGAATTTTTGGGTTCCCGTAAAATATTCTGTGTAGATTTCTACCCCACCCATTTCACTTGGCCTTAAATCCGTTTATCTTTTTATTACTTTTTATTTAGTTTATGGTTCATTTTTTTGTCATTAGAAAAATGTATTTTTTAATTTTAAAAATTAACGCACCTACGATATGGCTTAATTAATATCTAGTTCGCTCAAATTTTAAAAAACAAATTTACAAGACATTTATCAATCATTCAAGAAATTATTCGGAAAAATGTTTTTTCCGAAATAATAATTATTTTTTGGTACTACATGCGCAAAGCTCTATTTCGTCCATGCTCAAATAAAAAGACTTGTGCTAAATCTACCTTTGTACAGATTATAATAAAAATACGGTTCGATACATGAGCGAGAAAGTGAAGCTCAATTAAAATTAAAATAAATAAATTAAAATAAAAAATTAAAAAGCAAAAATTTGTTTTTTTTTACGGATTTGTAATAAAAAGTAAAATTTCTTATACTTGTGTAAACAAACTTAGCATTCTTTGGTAAAAATGAAACTTTTTTCAGAATATTAAATTTTCATAATAACCCATTATTTTCCTTCTCGAGATTTTCGGGAATAATAGGCCACTTTATACGCGCTTTTTCGGGAAAATAAGTAGCCATTATCGTTATGGTAGGAATAGAAGAATTATGATTGCCTATGACTTACAATACAAAAATTACATCTATCTTAAAAAATTAAAATAATAAAAATATTAAGTCACCAATTGCGTAATATTGTAGAAGTTTCAATAACCATAATAAACATATCAAAATAAATTTATATTTAGATAAAATTTAAATCTTACCTATTATAATAAATTATTAAATTATAATATACAACTTTTCCTTTTTTAAAATAATACACTTTATAAAAAATTATATATGTATATAAAATTTTAGTACAATTTTTACGCAGCATTATGAAAAAATCGTACATTTTTAAATTAAAAACGGTCTTTCTATCTATTTAAATATTTAAAGAAATAAAAATCCATATCTAAAAAAATAGTTGATAATTTAATATATTAAAGGACAATATTCTATTTTATATTTTATTCGAATTTGCCGAAATAGTCTTTGCGATCGAATGGTGAAATTCATTGGTGCTTTTGCTAGGAATTTTTGCGCATTATTTAGCTTTTGTGGCAGAGTAGAGAAATCGATGAATTTTCAAAGCAGGAATTCAAAAATATTATTTTTGACGACAAAAACGCTAATTGAGTTAATTCTTGCCGATGGTTTAAAAAATGTTAGACCTTTCTGTAAATTTAAAAAGTACCAAATTTTTTCAATGTTATCAATATATAACAATCATCAGCTAAATAAAATTCTTTCAAACTCCCTGGTCCCTCTTATCCCACTATAACGGAGCAACAAACCCACAATAGAAATCAAACCATCATCCCACGCAAAATCCATACCCAACTCATCTCCTCGCTATGTTTTCATCCCACCGCCAAACCAGCGGACGAGCCTCCAAGACACACCGCACTAACTAGACAGTCCTCACAGTTCTCACACACACAGCGACCAGCCTGCACTCACTATACATCAAAAAACTAAAAAAAAAAGAGAAGAAAAGAACAACGGAACGTCGCTGCTGCTACTCTCCCATCCGTGTGTGCGCGCGCGCGTGTATACACACATAGACGTCAAGGCCGTCCCGACGACGACTACCCAGCTCTCTCTCTCTCGCGCTCCGAAATTTTCGGAAGAGTCATCTCCTCTCTCCCTCCGCGCCTATACACAGTGGCTATTGTAGCAGCGCGCGGGGGCCGCTATGTAGATAGCAGAGCGAGCTCGGCTAGAGCAGCTGTACGTGACATATGTCGTGTGTGCCGTCGAGAATCCACTACGTCGGAGTGTAGCAGCAGCGTCCCTCTGCAGTAGACGCGGGACTACAGCTCGCGCCAGAGCCATTTTATTCCACTCTCTATCATCAGGCTCGGAAGGCTACTCTATACACTCCCTTGGAGAAGCATCGAAGAACGAAGTGGAGCTGGGTGTATATACACAATAAGGCGCGGGAGATAAAGACGGCAATGTCCGTCGGTCGGCGATAGCCTCTGGCGCGCGCGCGCGCGCGCCTTTCAGCAGCGAGAGAGTCAGAGTAGTGAAAAGAAAACAGTGCGCGTGCCTGTGTGCGTGAGTGTGTGTGTGTGTACGGTCAGCTTTAATCGTTCCTCGCCGTCGTCCGCAAAAGCGACGGGGAAAACTCAAGGGGAAAGCAGCCTTTATGGATTTCGCCTGACGCGCACGCCTCTATATAGCTACACCTAGAGAGAGACACTCTCCGTCTGTGTATATACGCTGCATCTAATAGCCTGTGTGTGTTTTTTTTTCGTTTTGGAGATATATACGCGTGTGTGTAGGCGCTTAGGCGCGCACGCATACCAGTAAACATAGAAGAGGGAGAGAGAGAAGTGTAAAGCAGAGGCACGACGACGGTTAACGCTTCCTCGGCCAGCGCGCCGAGAGCTCGCCGAGGCTATATATACTCGACTAGGTGAGTACTCGTGAGGCAGACGCCTTTTTTCCTCTTGTTTATCAGCCGAGAGAGCGGGATTAAAGCGTGTGACGGTGAATCTAGCTAGAGACAAACTTTCTACCCTTCGCCTCGGTGCGTTCACCTATATACACGAATTCCCAGCTATAACGTCGTCGTCACGCAAAAGTGGACACACGCAGCTCTTTAAATGCCTCGCCATTGTAATACACTCGCGCGAGCGCGGAGAGAGAGAGAGACAAATCCTTGACCGCGCGCTCGCAGGCGCCTTGCAGCGCCGCGGCATTAAAACACTCGGAATTCCGCTGGCTTAGAACGGATTTTCAAATACCGTGTACGGGTATAATAAGCAACGTCTTAGAGAGAGAGATAGATAGGTGGCATGACGCAGGGAAAATTTTCGGAGCGCGCGCGCGCGTGTGTACATCGATAAGAGCGAGGCGTGCGCGTCTCGTGGCAATGGCTGGACGACGTGCTTATATACACACTCGGACAGCTCGTGGCAAGCAGACAGATGTAATTATACACCTCTAAAGGACCTTCGGCTCTAAGCTCGTTTCTCTCTAATACAGCTAGCAGACTCGAGTTTTCCAACCCACCTGCTGAAGGTGTATTCCGCGAGGAACGTGTATCCTCCTTGCGAAAACTCATCGATTTTTCCGCTGTCGTTTCGCTCTCGCGCTCCATTTTGGATTGCGATTACTTATTGCTCTCTCTCTCAGCGCTGTCGCTCCGAAATCGAAAAATTCGCGGCCTCCGCTCTCCCGAGTGTCTATATTTAGAAGCGAGTGTGTCTCCGCAGCTGCATTTTCCCTCCTCTATATCCGCTCCCGCGGCGCGGCTAAACAAAAAAACAACACGCCGCTAAGATCATTAAAACCAAGCTGTCTTTCGTTGGATCGTTCGATTACACTCGCAGTGTCCGATTTTTATCGGCGAGCGAGCGACTTTAAAAATAAACAACAAAACGTTAGACGCGCGCCGGCCCAACGCATGATGTAATTAGGAGTGTGATTATGATGCCCCTCGTGCCTAGCACGCAGTCGTACACGGGGAGTTTTCCGCTTTCCGGAAAATTCAAGCGAGTTTTATTTATAGCCACGGCGCGTGTTTACGAGCGGTATAAAAGCCAGCCGTAAAATCAGCGCTCAATCGCTGCTAATTCACCGTTAATTATCTCTCTTTCTGCGTTGACAGTCGGCTACCGCCGGAGTAAATGGAAAAGCGGCGCCGCGATGCGCGAAATGAACAGCTCTTGCGAAACGTTGGTTTATATATATGGGGGGTTAACGCTTTCAGGAGTGGATCTCTCATAGTTTTCTGGTCAGCTGCGCTTGTGTCGAAAATCGCGAGATAAAAAATCGTGCCATTGTTATCAATTCGAAGCGCTCTGCCAACGAAGTTTTAAAGAGAATAACAAAAGCTTGTAGTTTTGAAAGAAGTGGCGCTCGGCGAGTGACAGACGTAGCTTCTACAAAAATACACGCAGGAGCTAACGAGCAAACAAAAAGTTTCGCGAAAACCGCGACCTCCTCTCCACTAAAAACACAAACAAATTAATCAAAACCGCAGGAGAGACGCTCGGGGACGTTTTAAAAGCGATACGAGAAAAAAAAATAAAACACACGCATATCGCGCAGAGTCATTCAAAATCAAAGCCACAGCGCGAAAGGCCACACGCGAATGTGGACGTAAAGCAGCTCTCTAGTTTCCTTCCTGTATAAAACCGTTTTCCGCTCGCCGCGTATACATTCGGCATTCCACAGTTTATAGTCTCAAGACAGCTCCTTCACTCAGGCTTTTTCCTTTCCATGCATCCAGGCCGCGGTGTGTCACGTCGGCAGCGAAAATCAGAGCCGAGAGTTGCATAATCGCGAAAGCCGAGTTTTTATAAGCTAGGTATATATCGGCACTGTTTTTGTTGACTTTGCGCCGCGGAGTCAAAGCTTTTATCATGCGCCTACGCTACTGCAGCTCGCCGTCTCATGGTTATTTATAAATAAAATTCGCGGAATTTTTGCGCTCGCTCTCGTTGCGCTCCGACTTTTTTTATTTCGAGAGAGCGATTTTCGAGGGAGAAAACAAGAGCAGTGCTTTTTTTTCATCCTCTGCGCTCGCAATTTTGAGATCCGAACGCGCGCCGCAGCAGCCGAACGGGAGTTCGCTCCGAAATCGATGACCGAGAGATAGTGACGCAATTTTCTAGGACGCTCGTATAAGTGCACCTCGGCGGCCAGTTTTCTTCTATATGCGCTTCTCTCTCGGCTTCTGCGCGACTTTGATTGTCGTGGCGTCGCTCTTAGCGGACGGTTTTAATTGTCGCTCTCGGTAGCCAAGGCGATGCCAAAAAGTACTTTGCTCTCGATTTGCGTTTATTGTGAACGTTGATTATTGGAAGGACTGTTTGTGAGTTTTGTATTTGTGCTTTTGTTGCAGGATCTGAATTGTTGTGAGATTTTCCCAGACCCTCGGAGTCTAGGGTTGTAGCCGAGCCACTACTCTTAAGAGGTGAGTCGGAGATAGCTCTATTTATTTATCGGAGTGAATGCGTTGTACTTTATCCCCATTACTCTTCTCTGATTCTTGTGTGCAAAGACTCACAGACGAGAGATAGAGTACAGTGTCTACATTGCCTCAGTGCCAAGTTCTATCAACTCACGATTGATATTGCGAATTGTTTAGTTTTACGTGTTGTTTTTATCGCTGTCTCCTAGGGAGTCGAGCCTTTAACTTTATTGATGTGGGATTGTTACTTGCAATCGGATTTTTGCTCTGTTTTGGTTCGATGAAAGTAGCCAATACATTGAAATAACGTGATAAGAGACTATCATTATGTCCCCTATGAACTTTGTTAACAAAGTAAACAGATGTTCGACTTATTTATAATCAGTTTGTTACCATTGAGTCTGCACTAACAAAGGCCAATCATGACATTGTGAAAAGTACAAAAGTATTTTATTACTGAAAGTAATAAAATTAGCTTGGTGACTGAAAATATTTTTCTATTTCTGCTCTGCAGATTTTATTTTTGTATCAAAAATAACAGTGCACCTATATTGCTTTTACTCAAAATATCTTTTTCTTTCTGTTAGACTGAGATGGAAAGTTCTGAGGAACCTACGAGCCTGCAATCAATTTGCCACCTACGAGCTTCCGAGCTATTTCCAAAGCCTGTGAGTTTTGAATGCGATGATGCAAATCTAACAGTACCCTTTGTACTCTTGAGTGGAGAATATGTTGTGGCTTTGGGACGTGCATCAGATGGAGTGCTGGCATTATCAAACTACAGGCTGTATTTGCAGCTTGGCCAAGGATGTTACAATGTACCTTTAGGTCTGATAGAGCAGCTGGAAGTAAAAGAAATCTTTTACTTACACATTTTCTGCAAAGATGCTCGATCAATTAGGTTTGTGTACATTAATAACCATTATGAATTTATTTATAAAAATAACAATCATGTATAAAAATTATTTTGTAAAAAAGTCTATCTGATATTTATAGGAGACTACTAAGAGATAGTGAAAAAATGTTTTTATAGATAAAAAATTTATTTTGTTCCACAAAATAGATATTATCATTCCAAATTGTTATAAAAAGGGTTAATATCAAAAATATATTTTTAAAAAGTCTTGTAATAAATCATTGATTATCTTTGCTTAACAGTTTTAATCAGTCAATTAATTACAATTGATAACATGTATATCTTTATTATTCAAGTAGTCTCTTATTGTGAAATACTGAAGATTTTGAATGTAGCAATAATATTCTGAAAAAAAAAATTATTTAATTTTTAATAAAAATTTATGGTTTATTATTTTATTTCAGTTGTGCTTTTTCCACCAATGAGGCCTGTTTGGAGTGGTTTAGACGCCTTCACAAAGTCACCTTACCAAGGCGGAGCATTGAAGAAATGTTTGCTTTTGCATACTATGCATGGACGATGGAAGAAGGAAAAGATTATGCTAGACTAAGCAAAGACAGTGATTCTTACTTCACAACTTTCCAAGCAGAAGTAAGAATCATATTTAAAATTTTCATAAATATTGCTAAAATTTAATAATTCTAAATTTACTTACTAAATCAAAGCAAACATAAACAAACTAAAATGTTGTATTTTATATTATTTCAGGTAGAACGATTAAAGTTTAATTTACATGGAAGTTGGCGTATTAGTCAGATAAACAAAGATTACCAATCGTGCCCATCTTATCCCCCTCAAATTCTCGTTCCTGCATGCATTTCAGATAAGACTCTCGAGCAAGTCGCTAAATTTAGGAGTTCTAGGAGGTTTCCAGCTGTAGTTTGGAGGTAAAATTTCAAACAGAAATTTAGTCTACAATTTTTTGAAAAGATTAAGTAATTTATTTTATTTTAATTTTTTAGGCATACTGGAAATGGAGCTGTCATAGCTCGCAGTAGTCAACCAGAAGTTGGTTGGTTAGGATGGCGAAGTAAGGAAGATGAAGATCTTTTGAAAGCTTTATCGGATGCATGTTCCTATGACAGAGGTGAATCAACAATGGTTGATTCGCCAGTCAACGATTCCGACCCAGGCGATGAGCCAATCGCCCCAGCTACAACAAAGGTAATAAAAGTTTTTTAAATTTTTATAAAAGTATTCTAACAGAAATCTAAAGAAAGAAATGCTTATGTTAAATACAGAAAGTTTTGATCGTGGATGCCCGATCCTACACAACGGCGGTGGCGAATCGAGCGCGTGGCGGCGGCTGTGAGTGCCCAGAGTATTATCCAAGCTCCGACATACAGTTCATGAATCTTCCCAACATTCATTCTATTCGAAAAAGCTTTCACGCAGTGCGCCAACTTTGCGCCTCCGATGCCGATCAGAACAAGTAAGCATATAACTTGAAGTAATTACTTGAAAGTATTAAAAAAGTTCTTTAAGTTACTTAATACTTTTAGTACTTTTTTTAATAACGTTTATAAATAAGCTCAATTTTCAAATAATATTACAGCTGGTTGAGCTTGCTGGAAAACACAAGATGGCTTCAACACATGTCAGGCTTGTTGAGAGCAGCTGTCACAGCAGCCTCAGCAATAGAAAGAGACGGCAGACCAGTATTAGTACATTGCAGCGACGGATGGGATAGGACGCCCCAGATTGTCGCACTCGCTCAGATCCTGCTCGATCCATATTATCGAACAATGGAGGTTTGATATTTTAATATTTATTTAATTTAAAATTTGACTTTAATGGTATAGAAAATCAAAGTACAAATTTTTTTATATTAATTACGGCAAAAAAAGTAAATTTAAGTTCTAATACAAAAACATTACTCATATTTATTTTTTTTAACAGGGTTTTCAAGTTTTATGTGAAAGAGAATGGCTTGATTTTGGTCACAAATTTGCAGATAGATGTGGTCATTATTTAGGAAATGACGATCCTAATGAAAGATGTCCCGTGTTTCTACAGTGGCTTGACTGTATACATCAATTAAGTAAGCAATTTCCGTGCTGCTTCCAGATGTCGCCTGCATATCTAGTGAGTAAACAAACATTTAACTCATGAACCAAGGACATTAATTATTGGAGATTGAAATCATGAACGTAATTTCTTCGTAGGTAAAATTAGCTCAGCATGCGTATTCTCAGTTATTCGGCACATTCTTATGCAATACAAGGCAAGAAAGGTTACAACAAAGGATACGGGAACGCACTTTTTCTGTTTGGCGTTTTCTCAATTCTACAACTTTCGTCAATCATCTTTATTCTCCCTCTAAACATCAAGTAAATATAAATAAATAATGATATAAAAAATATACATTTCACTTCTTCAAAGAATAAAAACAATTTTTAATATTTATTTCAATAGGTATTATGGCCTAGTTGCAATATACGAGATCTCGAACTATGGACTGACGTCTTTTTAGGAGCAGCAGAAGCTCCCTTAGGTATTTCTGACATTCAACCACGAGTGTCGATGATCGACATTGAGACTGGCGACAATGAAGAGCCGCAAGGACAAATGACAAAAACTCGTTCCTATGGAGATCTTATTCAGGTCCAGGATCACACTACTCTCCTACATCGTAGGTTGAGTGATCCAAGCATTTCAATTGAAAAGTAAGATATTGAAAAAAAAATAGCATTTTTATTATTTATTTACACGTATGTACTTGTATTTAATTTTTTTCCTATTTATTCTTGTAGAAAATTCGATTCACTCAATTTAGAAAATGAACCAGAAAAAGTTGAGACTAATATCGATGGTGATAAACCTCAAATGGTTAGTGAAAATACAAACGAGACTGAAGACAAAAAGGATTTATCTAATGGATTAGATCAAGCGTCAGGAGACGGACCAACTACTACTTCGGTAGACAGTTCTACAGACACAATTATACCTAACGGCGATTTGATAATGGCGAAAACTGATAATGAAAAAGATTCGTAAGTATAGAACTTTTTTTCATTTTATATTTTAAACAATTTGTTGTTTTAAAATTTACGTTTTGAAAAATTGATCGGTTAACTATTTAATATATTTATCTTAGATCACAGGCAACAAATGACATGCAAGAATCAGATGCTCATTGGGTCGACACGGGAACTGTTAATAATCGTTACAACTGTAATGGTAAGCATAATGGAGCAGAAGGAAGCGACTTGAGCGAGACTAGCGCGCAACTAGCATCTCGGACACCTAGCAGCATTTGTCCTGCATCACCTACTCATCAGGACATGTTGATCGATAATCTTGATCGACTCGATGACGTCGATGGCCTTCCGATTATTCAGTATGATGTTCAAACGAGAGTTCAACAAATTTTAGCTGAAAACAGGGTACTTACTGATGTTATAAGTTGTTATTTATTCACAATATTTATTTATAATTATAACGCTTTTAATTTCAATATTTATTTTTTTTTTCTTATTTGTTAAATAATTATTCAAATGGTATAATTTTTACCATTGTATGGCTGTTTTTTTTATTTGTTTTATTTATTTTTTTTTCTTTGTCCAAATTTTGTAGCCCATAGAGTAATAGAATGTTACTGCTTCATTTGTGTTCTTTCTGTGCTAAATTGTATTCATTTTTTAATCGTGAACTTCGCGACAGCAAGTAAATATTAGTATGGAGAAGCAAGTATGCAGACATGTACATATAAATGGGTAATCATGATCATTCAACCATAGATTCAATCATAGATATCTAAGTTTTTTGCTGCTGCTAATAGTCCAAAAAGTAAATGAAAAGATTTTAAAACTTTTACTTATTTTTAGCTAAAAGAAGAGGCATTGAGGAAGGAGTTGCACACAACAAGAATGGCTTTAATCAAACAAGTTTGCAATCATAATACGGATAATGATCGAGTCGATGACATTGTATGTAATATATACATAGTTTATGATTAATGGAGGTCTTACAAAAAAATATTTAACATTGACAAATACTTTTTTTTTCAGGGTTCGTTACCTGACTCTGTAGGAAGTGCAGGCGATCATGGAGAATCTTTACCATCTGATATGTCTTGGGAAGCTTTAGATGAACCTGGACCTGCTCCAACGTTATGGGTACCTGATCATGCAGTTAATCGGTGTATGGGATGTGACACAGAATTTTGGCTTGGTAGGCGCAAGCACCATTGCAGGTAATTTCTTTTAAAACGTATAAGATTTTAAGTTTATTTTTTGTTCCATACTCAATAAAAAATTGAATATTCTTGTAGGTGCTGCGGTAAAATATTTTGTGCAGATTGTTCGGAAAACTCGACGCCTCTACCTAGCGAACAACTTTATAACCCCGTGCGGGTTTGCAGTGATTGCTTCTCGCAGTTGCATCACCACACAAGCCCATGTCAGTGCTCAGGCCGACATCAGAGTAAGGTTGAGAACGAAGTTGCAGAACCCGTGCCACAACCACCTCCGATGCCGATGGTTAATAACTTGCCAGCGTGCCCAGCTACCTGTCACCGATCCGCAAGGAAGATTGCGACATCGAGTTTGAGTGAGTTAATAATACTGAATCATAAATTTAATACAAGCCTTTTTTATTATCTAACCAATACAAAAAGTATTAATTCATGTTAAATTGGTATTTTCAATTTTCAGTGAAGGATGATTGTTGCGAGTCATCGTTTCAACTTGTGCAGCAGAAGCAAAGCCAGCAGCCGCCGATTGTTGAGGCGAGCAGCGCTAATTGAACGCCGGCGTTCAATTTGGCCAATGACTTCTCGAGAAACAGTTGAACGGAATAAAAATCAATAAATGCTAAAAAGCACTATACGTACTTGGTGGATCGCATGAGATGCTGCAACAATGTCGATTTCTGTCGAATTTATACATACTTTTTATCGTACATAATGTCTACGTTAAAACAAATGATAGGAAAGAGAAAGAAAGTTGAGGATAAAAGTAATACAATCACGTGGTAGGCACGAAGTGACGAGTTAGATTCTTTCCGCGAGCTAATATTTATTTCTAGAGTAATCATTTATACAAAGCGGTGTGTTTGAGTGTGCAGGTTGAATAAGAGTGTCTGTGTGACAAGCTGATAATAAGGCAGAAAAAGTGAGTGTGTGATTGTTAGAAGGTGGAAAGCAAATTAGTAACGGAATAAGTTTAATAATTATGAACAAAATATGTATTTAGAGTGAGAATGAAGTGTGATTTTAATAGCGAGGAAAGACTAAAAATTGGTAAGAAACTGTATTGTTTTAATTTTTTGGCATTGCAATGAAACGAGTGAAGGCACGTTTTGGACTGGCTGTGACAGATGTTTAATTTTAGACGTCAAACGGAAAATTTTAATTATTAATTGTTGGCCGATTAAAAAAAAAAGAATAGTTCAACTGTGGTTGCAATCAAGATTTATGTAAATATATTCGTGCATATAGTCTTCGTATACAAAAGGATTTAGTTTTCTAGTGTGTTTCTGACGTTTTTATTATTAATTCGTGCCTCTGAGTGGTCACGCAAGTTCTCTTCTTGACGGTCCGGCGCCTTTTTCTGGAATAAAAACAAATAATCCTCGGTGCTCGATCGAGTAAAAACATGTGTGTATGTCCGTCGAGAACGTAATAGAAGTATATTCTCGATGAGCGCCGATTTTAGCTACAAAATAAAACAAAAACCGACAAAGTAACTGAAACAATTTTATACTTGAAACATTAGAAGAACAAAATACAAGTATATTGGACGACATCTAATGTATTAGAAGATTATGCAGTGTACATACTCTTAAAATTACAAAGAAAATCGAAGGCAAAAAAAGAGTCAAAGTATTTTCGCGTTCTTTACTGTATTTAGACGTTAACCGCGTAGTTCTCAGATAGCGATTGCACGTGCGCATCTGCGGAATGAATAAAAAATAAAACGGTTTATTTACAGTAAGAATTTATGTCTTATTTTTTATTTTATTAAAAATAATTACCTTTAACCAGGAGTATTAAAATTTTCCATTTCTTAGTTTTTAATATATTTACGTTAGGTTTTTCAGCGCAGTTATATTTTTGAAGCTCGATGCATTTCTAAGTAATTCTGTTGCATTTTGTAATAAATGCTTTGTTCCTTTTGTGTCGTCAGCATTTTGAAATTGCACTAATATCACAAGATAGGTTGTGACTGATCCTACAATCTAAAACCAAAACTAATTTTTAGTACTTTTTTAAAAATAGATTAGCGTTTATTATTTGTTTGCCATAATAAATGTTACCGATGTCACTAAACCTCTGTCGAGAAAGAAAAGCCCGCATGCAGTAAATTCTACTGGTCTCTGTAATAGCTGGATAGAAAAAATTTCCAACTGTTTTTTCGCTTCGGGATTCCAATTGCTAGCCAGTGCCTGACTGACTAATGCTCCGGTAATCCTCGCCTTTTCGACAATGGTTCGTTCGCGCGTAAAGAAAAATAATTAATAATCAATAATAATTCGCTGAGTTAAAAGTATTTTTTGCATAATAACAATATGTATAACTAAAATGAAACTGACCTTAACCGCGACCATGTAACAAGGTTGAACGAACATTAGTAGCCTGTAAACGTGAAAAATAGTCCAGAAGACTTGAAGCGTGAGGACATACCAGCTGCTGCTGTTATCGCTGTATATCTCGGTGTACAAGAAGTAGGGTGTTATTATCAGGTGTATCAAGCAACTAACCGTGCCGACGAGAATGCCGGAACCGTAAGCTTTGTTAATGTTGATGATGCTGTCGCAGAGGATTCCGTGAAGGGTAATTAATTGATCGATAGCCTCCGATGCGCCTCCGCTTCCTCCTGTAAATAAGTGTTTTTCATTGAAAGTAAATATTTTTATGTAACACAGGCACGATTTTCGCGTTTTATTGACCCCAAAAGCGGGCCTTAAGTGACCATTTTCAGACCGGCGGGCAATAAACATTCTTTATTGCCCGTTGCTATTGGCAACGGGCAATAAAGAATTTTTATTGCCCGTTGCTATTGGCAACGGGCAATAAAGAATTTTTATTGCCCGTTGC
>JAPYZB010006110.1:0-10925 GCA_030522745.1 Eupelmus kiefferi | reverse complement strand
CACCTAATTCTCTTGTAAGGCTAACCTGTTAAGAAAGTGGATAAATCTTTTATTAGGATGACTCGTATTGTATTATGATTTGTTTTCTAAGATTACTTGCTGTTTACAAATCTGGGTATGATTGCGAATTGATGATAAAATACAAACACGTTCAATAATTAAAAGATAATTTTATATTGGCATAAAAATAATTTGAATGTGAAATAATCGTAAAATAAAATGTTGATGAAAGGAATATCAGAAAAGTTGCTATTAATTCAATTCTTTCATTAGTCCAGGTACGTATAATTAAATTAATAAAAAAGAAAAAAAATTCTTATCGACTCTCTAAAACCAAACAGGCACATAAAACAAAGAACTCCGTAAATGGACTTAAAAACGTCGCAGTCGTTTACCGCGAGAAAATGTCTGAAAGTCTGCAAAAATAATCTTGGCGTGTACACGCAGTGGCCATTATTAATATCGGCCATCGTCGTTGCCATCTCGACAGCTATTAAAATTCATTAAGAAGCCAGCCCTTTCGTCGCGCGATAACGAGCTCCTCGAACTAATCTCTCTGCCGGTCATTGCATATAATTCGCCGGCGTTGCCGCGACTCCCTACTTAATTTCCGCTTATCGGCACTCCACCAAGCGCTCGTCTGCAACTTTGCGTAGAAATATTACCACATGCTGAAAGATCTCGTAACTTGAGAAAATATGAAAAAAAAGGGGTGAAATCGTTCATGACTTTTGGCTTTTGCGAGATTGTCTAAATGGTAATGAAGCACTTTGATATGAAAAGTTAATTACAGGGTGTGAGGATAACAAGGGTGAGATTACAAAACAGTTTGACTATGATAGTAATTGGTTACATGATGTTTATTTTTATTCTGAAAAGAGTTCTCAGAAGTTAATAGTTTTTGTAAATTGCTCAGATCTAAAAGATTACTAAATTTATCGTATCCACACTTCAGCGTTATTCAGATGTTCTGCATGATGAATTTATTTTTAACTGAAATTCTGAAAATCTAATTAGCATACTATTTTAATTCTACGTACGAAAGGTTTGACACTTTTTTGATACTGTATGTCATATTCACTCGTACAGAAAAACCGCAGGTGCATTTGAATTGCACGGTACTTTTCATTAAAAAAATTCTCGTCGCGTATGCATAAATTTCAACAAGTTTACTTTTAATGCAAATTACCCCTCCTATCCGTTTTTCTTTCTTTCTATTTCGTCATACGCTCTTTTTGACTCACGATAAAGTTTGGTTCAAAGTCCCTTTGATTAAAAATACAAATTCTCACAGTGAGATTTGGAAAATTTTAAGTGCATTTTTTCTAATTGCTATTCATATTACATAATAAAATATATTAAATATGTCAGATGCGACACCTATAAAAGGAATACTTTCTCGGTTGATAAATACAAATATCAAACATATAAGATCTTAAATGTATTTAAAATCATAAAATGCCAGTTAATTGTAATAATTGTGGAAAAAAATTGCTTTGTCATATAGAATTAAAAATTATAAATCCTTATCAAAGTTTTCTTAGTCAATATTAATTATTTGATGATATGTAATAGTATACTATATAGGTACTGGTATATCTAGTATTTCTGGCAATTGTTTTATTTAATCGCAGTCAAATTTTAAAATTAAAAAAGGCTCTTAAAACAATAATACTTTATCACCAACGACGTCATTATTATCACAAGAAACAAAACTGTTTATCTCCTCCCCAACAAACGCTCTAATCAAATTCACCTTTATTAGATTTTCAAATAAATTTGATCAAGTCTCTATTAAATTCCACTTACCTTCTTTCTTCAGGTATCCGCGCAATCTCTCATCGTGCGCATCCGTCTCGCTCTTTCTCTCTACCCATTTCCATTAGTCTTGCTTTCTCTCTCTCTCTCTCTCTCTCTCTCTCTCTCTTTCTCTTGCTTTCTCCCCTACTTCCTTATATCTTTCGCCTACAGTCAAGACGCGCGCGACTTCGTCGTCGGTGCATAATAAATTATTTTCCCATTTCCTTGCGCCCAAGGATGTAATCTACTCGCAGCTTGGGGGCGGTTGCTTTTTGTTTTCTCTCTTCCTCTGTCTTTCACTTTATTTATTTGTGAATAAATTTTAGCAGCCAAATACTGTCACATTTTTCCTCTGCTCATTTCATTCTTCTTAATTTTGCTAATGTGTATGTCGGACCAAAACACGCAGAAAATAAGGAATAATTGGGTATCTATAACTTACACCGATTATAAGTGTCTATGTTATCGTCAGCCACTTAATATAACTGCTGTATGTGTTTTGCAGATTTGCAAAATATTAGAAGCAATTTTCAATGTTTTTTAACAATGTTTACAAACTATGTTGTTTACTTGTAAAATCATTCAATTTTTTAGTTTTTTTTTTTATATTATTGACTACAGAAAACTATGGAAAGAACATCGGACTACAAAAATAAATATTGTTTGGTATAGTAAGTGAAATTTAATTTTACGGCCTGTTGACAGGCTATAAAAGTCATTTTTACATATATGCGTATAAATCCAATTTTGTAGCCTGCAGTTTTATTTACAGTAAAAATCTGTTATTTTTAGTAGTTGTTGGCCATCCATAGAATTATACTGAATACCTCACTTTTGATAGAAACAGTTTTTTAGAACAAACCATAAACTTTTTTTCATGTAAAATTTAATTTATGTCTCAAAATGGTTTCTAGATGATTTTTTTACAACTGCTACAATTTTTATCGTACTGTACTAAAATTTAGTAAAGATTTATATAAATGCGAAAAATACATACTAAAAATTAAAGCAAAAGTAAGCTACCGTCTCTTTCTCATATACATATTACATTTTAAATTTCATAAACTCTTGATATTTTTTCAATCGTTTACCTTGTACTCTCTCATCTTCAACGTAACTCCATTTATTAACTGCATCTACACTAAACAGGTAACGCATGCTGCTTCACACCACCAATACCATTGTACCAATACCGCTAACCACATTAAGATTTTTCTGCGAGCCTCAAACTACTTGTTGTTTTTATCACGCATTCCCTTAAATACGCATGCTCTGCCAATCGAGAAATGAATTTGAACGAGTGCCGCTCGGGCGCACATTATTGATGGCTGTAGCTTCTATTCTCCGCGTTCGTACCTGCATTATTGATTATCAGATGTTTTCGAGCATCGCTGGTTATTAAAATTCCATGCGACATGCCAGCGCAGCGCTCCCGGCGGAAATAAGAGCGTAAAGTCGCCCGCGCTCGGCCGCGTAGATCGATCGCTCTCTCTGTGAAGCTGCATAGAGCAAGCGCGACTCGCGCGTACAGCCAATTCCAAGTTCGATTGCACATTGTTCAGGGTTTGATTGAAAACGAATTGCCGATATTACGGTATGCCGCCTCTTTTGCTGTTGTTCGCTTGCGGACTTGTTCCGCTACCTCCTGACGCGACTTCCTTTTTTGCGCTTCTTCTTTGCCCTCTGCCAGGGGCTTGTTCTCTCGATAATTCGTTACTGCGCTTGCTGCTGAGCTTTATTTGAGCTTGCGGTTGCTGTGTTAGTGTCTTTTCGAGCGGCGGTTATCGAATGTGGTCTTTTTGCTGGGTGCGGCATTGAGTCGACTGCGACACTTTGTTAGTAATAGTATTTAAGTTTCAGTTTAATTTTTTGGAATGCGGACTCATTTAGTTTCTGCTAAATAGGTAAATAAACAATTAAATATGTATTTTCATATTCTTTTTTTAATTTCGTAATCTGGCTGATTGAATCATCTTTTCTTGAAAAAAAGTGTCTTAAAAACTCTAAAATTAGAAGCATTTTATGTACAATTATTTCAAAAGTTATTATAAAAAACAAATATTAGATATTGTGTCTGTTTATTAACTTATAATGGTATTGTATCATTACTCATCATTATTCTCCAATATTATTTTCTTCTGGATATTTGTATTTATAACGTCCATATATCAAAAATTAGAAATATAATTCTCGATGCTCTCAAAGAATATCATAATTTTTATTCTTCCGTCACTATCAATTTTAATCGCAGAATGACGTTCGAAGGCAGTATTCCATTAATTTTTATAGCTTTATTTTATTCATTTTAATAGTGCTCCAGCAGACCTGAAAACTGCATTATAAATTTTTATGGCGCAATAACTTTACCTGCAAACAAGGAGAAATTTATCAGGATCATCTCGTTGTTAAGCATCATCCTTCTCTCATATGAACTGCTCGTAAACGTCACTCACGAACGCAAGTCGCTTTTCGTTTTTCGTCACTCTCTTTAAAGCAGACTCGCTATTAGATACTGAGCATTTAATGATCATTTAATATGAAATTGTTTTAGAAGATTTTAAAAATTTTTTAAATGAAATAAGAATAGCTACTTATTCATTAGTAATTAGTTGTTTCAAACTTAATTTGAAAATTAATAAAAAGAATGATTTATTCTTTGATAATACGAATTGAAAGTTGATAGTAATATCAGAACAGTTAATCTCATTTATCAAAATAAAATGTCTATGCTTTTTATCTAAATCAAAATATAACACTTTTAATATAAATAAAAGACGTTTTGGAACGAACGAATAAAATTGAAAAAAAAAACACAGTATTATTGTGATTTTAATTTTACGAAACTCAATAAATTAGAGTAACACAATTTTTTGTGCTAATGCTTGGAGTGGCTCGATTTTTTTGAACAGATTGATTACTTCAAATAGCTTAATCGTTCTGAACAGTTACAGTTTTTTTTTTCGAGTAATCCGACCCGTCTCACTACCCGATTGGAGTCCGTCTTTCTAGAAACTAAGTTTTCTTAGTCTCATAAAACTTTCTTAGTGAGAAAGCTAAAACGGTCTAATATAAAATAATGATATATGATATGATAGGAAAAACTAGATAATATTTACAAGAATATACATGTATTGGTAACAAAAGAAAAATAAATAATTTTGTTTGTTATAGTTAAAGAATGTTTTCCTTTTTATTATCCAATTTTTATTATTATTTTTATCGGTTCATTTTCATTTATAATTATAAATGTACTTTCAGAAATTGTTAAAAATGCGAAATTTAAAAGTGTTATTGCATCTACTGTCTATGCTACCCCAAACATCTCATTCTTCTCAATTTAAAGATTAAATTATCCGCTGATTCCCTTAAGTCAATTTCACGAACAAATATAAGCGGCCATCGATCACAGTCCGTTTTCCCTATAGACAGAAAAAAATTTTTGACATCATATTTTCGCGATTTCACGCTTAATAAATCGTGCAATTTACCGCGGATCACAATTTTTTCTTTCCCCCAGAGTAATAAGAAAAAGTCCTCTTGGCCATCGCGCACGTCGAGCTTCACGGCATTATTAATACCGCTCGTCGGCTGTATAAATTCCATCCCATTATATAAAGCGAACCAACTTATGTAAATTCCAGCGCAAAGCTACTGCGCGCACCTTCTAGGAATGAAGAATCGCGGAAAAAACTGTCGCCATAAACATTCTTCGTTAAGTCTTGACTGACGGAAGTATAAGGAACTTTTATAAATACTCAACAGGGCAGCGAAAAGAAAAATCACGACTGATGAGTAAATACACTTTTCAGAAAAATTGCATAAGAAAAATGCAAGCTGACCGGTGACTTTGTAAACTAGATTTATGGATCAACCAAATCTTGGGCATTTGCCTTCTCGTAACCATAGTACAAGATACAAACTCGCAAAGAGAAGACGAAGAGAGAAAAAAACGTGTCCCTGAACTTAACGAATACCCGGCTCCCCCGGGCAAAAGAAATATTCCAACTCATTCGAATAAATATTTTTTATGCGGCTTGTGCGTATATTAAATTTTTCCCATCCACCCGGGGTGGAGATTCCCGTTCTCGCGTGTAACTGAATATGTATTACCGACGCATGGTGTGTGTTTATTCGTGTACACCTACGGCGACGATGCGTTTATTAAATTTGGAGGGAATTTGTTTCGCTATATAGTCGGGCTCAATTGTAATCCTCGCATGCGGATGCTGTTTTTTTCTTTTATTTTGCGGCGAACTGTACGTGCCTTTTCGGACTTTATGAAAAATCAAAAAATTTATGTGCAATTAACGGGATTAACTTTGGAAAATAAAGTATGAATTTAAATAATCTTAAAAATTTCATTTAAAGTAAATAATATATAAGGGAGCAATTACTTTTATACTTTAAAATTGTCAAGTCAAGTATAATGCATAAATTTATAATAAGTGTATCGCATTCTCTTTTGGTACTAATTGTTTTTTAGTTGTCGTTTTTCAAGTGATAAAAAGAATAACGTGCGCATTGATTTTCAATTAACTTAAGTAATTCAATATTCCAACGTAATATCTTTCAAATTGCTTAAGTTCAAATCAATTGGCAAAGTTTCATTTTCCAATAAAACAATTATTTCCTCAATTTTTCATTTAGTGAAAAATATCGACTAAAACTGAATACCCGCTTGCATAATCAAGACAAACTGATATAAAATAATAAATCATCAAATCGCAGTCGCTTCCGTAAACTAAACCCATACTTTTCTACACCTGGCAGACCATAACTTACTTTCTAGCTGAACCCTGATTTACGAGCGTCCATCCCGATATTTACTCTCAACGTATAATCCCTCCCGGTACCGCTTTAAAAAAGAAAGTCCCGGAGAATAAAAAGAAACTCGTTGATGAGGAGGAAAAGTGCAGGAACAAAAGTGGGCGTCGTACGGGTCTCTAGTTTTCCGGTGTTCTCCGGCGACGATAAACTTAGCCTGTAGCAGCTACTCCCACCGAAGAAAAGAGCGCGCGTCGCGATCGCCCGCGGGCCTTCTTAGCTCTCGTCGGGCCAGGGCGATAATAAATTTACGCCCTTACAACTGCTTGAACTCTTTCTCGATGGGTAATCCAGTTACAGCGGAAAACGCCACTCGCGAGACTACTACTAGCCCTTCCGGCGCTCTCCTTTCGGTTCGCCGCACCGTCGGTCCGCTGAGTGCGCTTTAGCGGCCGCCTCTACGCTCTCTCTTTGAAAAATTCTCAGAAATCGAGAGATTATCGTGGCACGGACCTGTGTGAGCGCTTCTGGCGATTTAGCAACTTTGCCGCTGGGAAAGCGATTTTACTCTGGATTTATGCGAAAACTGGTATTTTGGAACTTTGCTTTTTCGCTGAGTTTTGGGAATCGTTTGTTTGCGACGTGATTTTAACATTCTTTTCGGCTCTATTTTTTAAAAACTTGGAAATTAGCTGGAATTATTTCTTGTCTTTTTCGTTTCAAGGGAATAAGAATCCAAATTACGGCTCTATCCCCATGTAGATCACGAACAATATCGGGCAATCCTGGAGAATTCTTTAATTACCAATGCCCGGGCCAGCGCCGCATTCCTGGCATATACCAGACGAATTTAAAATTCTTTTTTCCCTAAACTTTACCCACGCTGAATCCTTTATGAGGCAAGCGCGCGCTGGCTGTGAGCGCAAAACTTCAAAATACCCTCCCTCTTTTCTCTCTCGGGGAAAACTCCTCGAGCCGCGACTAATGAATGAAATGCTTTTTTCACCTCCGATAGCGGCTCTCCGGCTTGCCAAGTAGCTTTTTCCTCTTTTTCGTTTCTTAGAAAGAGAAAACAAGGAAAAAAAGGGCCGAGCGATGTAAGGCACGCGAAGCGCCTCCTAAAACTTAACCTGCGCTCGAGCGAATCAATCATTCCAGGGCGTAAAAATTCGCGTGAAATATTGCGTTGATCGGGGCGCAAATTGAAAAATAAAGGAGAGAGCGGCGCGAGCGGAGGATCAAAATGAAATGAGCGCGCGCCACTTGGAGAGAACTCCCGAGCTGTATATCTTTAACCCTCGGCACGCGCGTAGACTCTCTGTCTCTCATCGATAAAACGCGCAGGGAGCTGGGAGTTCCGCCTTTTTTTTACGAGACTTGTGCATTTAGAGCAATTTTCTCGCGAGCTCCCGGTATATTTTTCCAACCTCTACCCGCTGGCTAGCCAAAGGGGGGATAAAGTAGCGCGTGAGTGGACTATACTCAGGGAGTGTTAGAGACAAAGTGAGCAATCGGGATTTTTCTTTTTTGCTGCCATTTTTAAGATTTTTTTTCCGGGCGGTAGGTGCCCCCGTGACTTGGGACGTTTATCTTATTGTCATGGTGAAAAACTAATGTACTATACATCAACGCTTTTATTAAAAAAAGGTGTTTTATAATACCTTATAAAAGCAAAGAGATTATTTAACTTTATTTTCTCTAATAATACATTATTATTAGCGTACAAAGTTAAAAACCAGATAATTACGAACAACAGCACACAAGAACATTCACCCAGGTACTCAGCAAAGTGGTCTCGCTTAACAATCTCCAACCACTGACCCTCTATATGAAATCGTAACAAAGCTCAGCCCCTATTTACACAAGGGCGCCATTCCTATACTACGAGCGTCGAGGCGCGGCACGAAACTAAGGCCGCAAACAGAAAACCGAAAGCTCAAGTAATAAGAGGGACACACACGCAGGAGAAATTCGAGCTCCGCGAAGAAAATTCAGTTGTCATAACGGCGCGCGCGGCATTTCCCTTCGTGTCCCCGGTAATAAGGCAGGTTGGACTCGCGACAGAAGCTCCGTGCTGGAATCTTTATGCCCCCGATAGCGTGAGCGGAATAAACGCGAACGGTTTATTCGTGAGAGGGAGTGCGTAGAAAACGACCTCCTTTTTCTCCTCTCCCGAGCTTTTTTTCGCGCGAAAGCTCGCCGAGCGGCACACAAAGCCCCGGGGGCGGGCTATAATATTATGACCACGGACGCAGCGTGCTTAGCGCGAGGAGAGCTTTCAGAGTCGCCGTGCGAGAGAGAGCCCGGGCACGTGTGTGACTGGCCAATCTTGACTTTGCGATCTCGGGGCTGACAAAATTTTTTAATCTGATTTGAGATTGGGAGGAGCGGCTGGAATTTTTTTATTTCGAATTGGAATGCTGCTTACTGGAGGAGTAGAAGAATTTTTTTTCTTTTTTTTGTTAAAGTGGAAGTAGTAAGTCTAACTTGTTAATGAGATGATTTACTTATTTATTTCTTTAAATTAATTCTTATTTCCTTCAAAATGGTTTTATAACATTTTTAATATTTATTTAGTTATTTATTAAATAAAAAAATATGTACATGTATAATTACCAAGTTCCTCGTTATGATGTGGAATTACAATCTTTATTTTAAAATTAATTAAGTTCATTTTCTCTTTAATATAAATTCAATATTGTTATCTTTGGTTTTTAATTTGACAGGTATTTGTGTTACTTTGGTTCAGTGGAATTATTTGTTAATTAAATATTTTGAAATACTTATACATGTATATCAAATACCTGTACTCCCAATGAAATATTTAACGAATTTACTTGAAAATCTTTCATAGTATATTTAGGGAAATTTGAGTTATTACATTCAATTATATGATTAATTTTTGTGAAATGTAGGATAAAAATATTTTAATTATTAATTGTTAGAGTTTCTTATTTACAGTTTTTATTTATATTTATAAGAATTATTAAGTCTTATATTGCAAATGAAAGTTCCTATTAGAAACATTTTTTTATCTTCCGACACTTTAGTAGGCTAATAAGTCTTATAAAGATTAGTATTTCCATATTTTTCTTCTAAACAAACAGAAAACGTAAAACAATAAACTAAGCAAAAATAATTTATATGAAAAAATGTTTGCGAATACTAGAACAGAAGAGACATCGAAACTCTAATACTATTATTACCGGCATTATTGTTATAACTTGGCAACATTATCCGAGAATATATTCTCCATAAATAAAAGACACTGCAGCGCCAAGAGAATATATAATAATTAAAGAACGCGTACCAATCAAGCTAATCTGCAAAGAGGATTAAAGCGTGAATAAATGCTGCTGCTGCTTCTAAAGCCCGGCGTGATACAGCTAAACAATTCGAGTCACGTGACCGCAAGGCCAAACCCGAAATTTACCGAGCACTCACTGCCATTAAAATAAACAATCGCAGACGAAAAATCCCGGCGCAGAGCTATTATCATGCAGCACGGCCGCTCTCGCAAGCCGCATCGATTCACAAAATTCAACCTCCACGCAGCCAAGCTCATCTTTTCATCCCTTTTCCGCTCTCGTTTCGCCTCTCCCTCTTTCTCTCTTTCACACACACACACGTAGACCATCAGACACACAGCCACGCATACACAAACTCACCTGACTATGCAGCAAAAGCCATTGTCTCGTCTGGAGTGGTATGTGCGCCAGGCTTCGAGTGGCTCGGTTGTTCACCGCGTTACTCAACGTTCGCAAATTGATGTGAAATCCGAGAGGCTTGCAGCCCCCCAGGCCTGCTTGACTCGATAAATCACAATTCTCCGGGTTTTCATGCACCCGGCGAATAAGCTGCAGTCGGCCTTTTATGCCCACGAAAGAGAGGAGGATCGTTTTATTCCGAGGGTTGAGAGCTGAAGAAGGAGGCAAGCTGGCCAAATTACGAAAGAACCGCACGTTTGCCTAAGGTGCGCGCTAATTTTGCCCCGTCGAACAAAGGGACCTACCTTTCATTTGCTAATGGGGCATTAATCTTTGGACCTACCTTTCATTTGCTAATGGGGCATTAATCTTTTATTTCTCGCACCTCTAGCCTTCTCTTTTCTTGCGCTTGCCAGGATTTTCGAATATCTGGGCTATTTTTAGAAGGATATTTATTGACTCTATTTTGAAAAAATATTTAGCTTGGGCCTGTAAATGTTTTATAAAATGATAGCTGTTGATGTTACAAGAAATATAGTATACTAGATAAAAAAATTTTAGTATTGTTTATGATTTGTAGCATTATCTTTGTTTGAAAATCGTCTGATTTTTATTTATAAATAAATATGTACTCATACTTACCATATATTTTAC
>JAPYZB010006106.1:0-10983 GCA_030522745.1 Eupelmus kiefferi | reverse complement strand
TAACGGAGTAGTTTTTCCAGGACCCTTTTTATCGCGAATTTTTTCTACCTTGTATAGATTATATAGATAATGTTTGATAATGTAATAAAGTTTGTTAAAGATAAGTTCATGTTATTGTTAAATATAGAACATTCTTAAAAATACCTAAATTGCTAATAATTTCAATTGTTTATAAAACTAATTTTTTAAATTCTATTTTCAAAAAATTAAATCTGTCAATTTGTGAGGATAGATATACTAAAGATATCTGCAAATTTTCAGATGATTGGTTGAAAATTGACAAAGTAATCTTGTGGTAACCACCAAAGTCCATTAAAACAGCAGTTCAGCTTCCGAAGAGAATTTGCAACATCGAACCAGACTTTTTGGGGTTACACATAAGCCAAATTGTAAAATTTAGAGCATATGTAAGTTCTTATGTAAGTGGTACGTAAAATTTCTTTATTTAAGATTATAGAGAAAAAAATTTATGTCTATTATTAAATTTAACCTTTTTCCAAGTCTTAACTCAGTCCTGAGCCCTTAAAACTTCAAGCTCTTCCGGTAAGCATTCACTTTGAATTTTTCGGAACCAATAATTTTCCGCGCAGTTCGGCATCTGACCATCGGTTTGTATCGTTCGCCACATTCATTTTCGACGGGATCGCCGCTTGGAAACTTGCCTATTTCACCTATTTCACCTATTTCCCCGAGCCTATTAGCGACAAAAACTTTTGTGGCTCTTGGCTCCGAGCGAATCCATTGCAAAACAGAAGATAGATAGATAGATTTATTTTATTGCACAACTCAATACAAATAAAATACATCAAAAAACTTTTATCAGATTGTTACATTTTAGGTCTCATATCAGATTTATTTTTATAAAGCTGATAAAGCTGATAATTTCGCTTCATTCAAGTAATTTCATATTTATAAGGCAATCTGACTATCAGTTAATTTTGTTAAAACACGCGTTCA
This sequence comes from Eupelmus kiefferi, assembly GCA_030522745.1. NCBI lineage: Eukaryota > Metazoa > Arthropoda > Insecta > Hymenoptera > Eupelmidae > Eupelmus > Eupelmus kiefferi. The sequence goes on along the minus strand of JAPYZB010006106.1, from coordinate 10,026 downwards.
TAAAATAAAATCTAATAATGTACATCTAATAAAACTACTGATTACAATGACCATGTCAATAAGTAAATCTTAAATCTAAGTGTAAATATAAAACTTAGCCCAGGTGTGTATATAAAATTATGATAGTAAAAATACTGAGTCAGGTACGTTTAGAATAAAACAAGAGTAAAAATGACATAAAAATAAAAATTAAAAATAAAATTAAAATAAAAATTCACAGTCAGATCACAGAAATATATTGCATTTTGCCCACGCTCTCTCACAGTCCAAGTCGTACGCTCACTTCAGCCCCATTCATGCAGTACGTTAAAAATATAAATACATTCACTCCCCTCTTAAAGCTAAAAAAATAAATTAGGACGGAAGAACGAACATAAAGGACAGCACGACATGAGATGAAATAAGTTAGGACGCGGACAAGACATACAGACAAGTTAACACAAATCGCTGGTCAAGGTCAAACAAATGCCTCCTTAAAGACTCTATTAAATTTTTCGGTGACCTAATCAAGATGAGGCTTCCGAGTCATGCCAGCATCTAGAACAACGCCGAGACTCGTTACCGTATCCGAGAACGGGGCATGCACACCGTCATCCATGCGAACACCAGGAAGACCCAGATTATAGACTTTCCTTACAGAAGCATTTCTACCCAAAATTATTGCTTTGGTCTTCCCAGTGTTCAACCTGAGCGACGCACGCGCAGCCCATCCCGACACAGTTGTAGCAGCCGACTCAAGCTCCGCTATTCCCTCATCCAGACCACCGCACGGCACCTGTATATATATTTGCAAGTCATCTGCGTAAAGAATGTAGTTTACCCGGTTACTATCCAAAATCTCACCGATATCATTGATATAAATGCATTCCACCAAAGTTACCGGATGATCTGGTAGTTACTAGTTGCTCGCTGCCCGTTAAGTAGGAGCGTACCCAGCAGAGAACTCCCCTTGAAAAGCCCAGGCGCCTCATTCTGTCCAGTAGCCACCCAGGTGAAACCGTGTCGAAAGCCTTAGAACAGTCGAAGAGCAGGAGAATTGTTACCAATTTCCTACTCATTCCTGTCCTAATATCCTCAGTTAGTTTCAACATAGCAGTCTCTGTCGAGTGAAATTTTCTAAATCCAGTCTGAATCCAAAGGGCCGGAAAAGTCCTACTCCGGAGTGAGGCATTGAACAGCCCGACCAGCATGTATCCAATGACTGGTAAAGCTCTTACTATTACATTCTAAGGGATGCCATCTTCTTCTCGTGCCTGAGAGGAGAAATGCGTTACCGAGAGAATGACATCGCTGAGACCAACCTCCAAGAAAGTAAATCCCTCGGCGGATGCCGCAGCAATGACATCCTCCATGGCACGTATCTCATCAGTCCGTGAGAGTGGCACCCCCGCAAAGTGTACGTTGAGATCATGCGGCATTAGACCATTCAACACCTCAGTCTTTCTTGGTAGGAGTCCAAGCTTACGCAGCTCTTCCCAAACCCTGTTTTTGCCCAACGCTTCAAAGAGTCTATTCTGATAAAAGATGGCCTTATAGCTTCATCAGATTTCGTTTGGGCTTCTTTGCGCAATTCGAAAAATTCCGAGAGAATGTCATTAAAACCGGTTCGTTTAAAGCGCCTGTATGTCGCATCTCGTTTCTTAAAAAGTCTCTCCAGCTCAGCATGAACCCACGGAAGTTTTCCTCTGCGAGGAGTGAAGGTTTTCAAAGACGCAAGCTCATTAATAGCCTCCGTAAGATTCGAGCTGAGCTGGTTAAGCGCTGAATTCACGTCCGTCACGTCAGTTCGAAACAATGACCAATCGCTGCGATTTAGATATTTTTCTGAATGTTACATTACTAATATTTTCAACTATTTATAAAACTAATTTTCAAAATGCTTTTATTTCGAATCCTTCGAAGAGGGGTTGTCCAAAGGCTATTTTGGCTAATAAAGTGTACGGCAACCACCAAAATCCATGAAAATAGGAGTTTAACTTCAGCGAAGAATTCCAGACTTTTTGGACCTCTAAATTGATCAAATTGTAATATTTGAAGCATATTTAAGGTAAAAAAGTTTCTTTAATTAAAATTAAGGAGAAAAAAAATTTATTTCTATATTTAAATTTGATTATTTTTTCAGGTTTAAACTGAGTTCTGAGCCCTTAAGAGAGATTAATGTCAGATATATTGTAGTTGATACGGTAGTTTAGTCTGACCAAAAAATCCATTTAGTTATTTTAATTTTAAGTTCCTTCCCGATTGCTTTCGCTAGTCTAGTGGCTAACAGACATCCCCGTCTGTTCACACGGGGACAAAAATCGAAATCTCGATTTTCTCATTAGTAAACTTATGTGCGTAAGTTCCCCTTCGAGTGGAAATATTAGGTACGACGGCTGCGTAAGCTTTTAGGCTGGCGTCGCAAAATACATGTAACTGGGCGCGCGCATCTTGATTCAAAAGCGGCGTACAACATCGAGACATGCGACATTTTTCAATCTTTCTTAAGTTTACTAACCATGCAAGCCATGCTCGGTGCTGTTCATCTTGAAGTTGCGCACCCCAGTTGATGCCGCTACGCCAAATGTCTTGCATCAACATTTTTGCTCTCAGAGTTTTTACTCAGGGTTTTTTTGATAAAAACCAATTTCATAGGTTTACGCATCCCGTCAAGAATACTTCCTGGGATTTTAGACAAACCTAAATTAAAGCCCAATTCGTCCTATTCGAGATCCTAATAAAGGCCGAGTACTCTATCGTCTCCCCCATCACAAAGTTTGGTTTTTTGAATTTATTCGCTACAGTTCCAATAAATGTCGCGGGTATCGCATCCGGCTTGTTTGGCGCCCAACAATGCATATGAAAATCGGCTTTAGAATTTATCATTGCGACGTCACGTGCTAACTCTTTAACTTCCTGCACCGACTTCCGACTTGACAAAAAATCGCATATTCGGGTTCGCGGTCAAGTTTTCTTTTGAGACAAAATAATCTATTTATCGCTGTGGATCTACTGTCAATGGTAAGTATATTATCGCTTTTCCATAATAGGCCTGTTTCCCAATGCGTTCCTAAGAACTTGCTCGATTCTTTCAAAATTTTTCGCGCGCGTAATTGCTTTTCATTTTTACTAGACAGTTGAGTTATACTCATATTATCAATTAAATAATATCGACGAACAAGCTCATCGAGTTTTTCGAATTCATGATGCGAGTGTCCGCGGTTCGAGGAAGCGCTGCGAGTGAGTGAGTGGATGGGAGAGCGGCCGTGCCGGGCCGCAAGGCAGTGAGTCGGTCATGGGCCACGCTACGGCTTAGGCATGCCTAACGACCTTTTCTTGATGCATCGGATTCGGCAGACCAAGCTGTGGCTGTCGAATTCCACCTTGTATCAAACTTTCAATAAAATACTTTTCAATTAATGGGGCTGCGGTTCTTTCACTTCCCGGCCACCCACTACAAGTAAAGGTGATTCCTCCGCTTCTGCCTGTAAAAGAAGCTGAGTGGCGACCGTGAAAGTCAGGCGTTCGCAAGTGAGTGTATCCGCGTGCCTAGATCTACCCGTCCCTCACAGTGATTTTCTTCATTTATTGATTTAATTCTAAACACTAAAATGAATTCGAAACGACTACCAACGATATCAAGCCGGAATATTTTGAAAAAAATTCGAGGCTTAGGTAAGAAAATAAAGCCTTGCAAACAACAGGAAACTGTGAATCAGGAACGGTAGCAACCAATGCAGCAACAGCAGCAGCCAATGCAGATTCAGCAGCAACAGCAGCAGCCAATGCAGATACAGCAGCAACAGCAGCAGCCAATGGAGATACCGCAGCAACAACCGCAGTTATTATTTGTTATGCAAGAAGAGCAGAACTTGCCATAATTACAAAATCAAACTCCGCATTTGCAGCAGGAATCTATGGCTTCTCAGCAGATGATACTAGACAATCCTCTCTTTCACGAGCTAGAAAAGGTGCTAACAATGCAGTTTTCATTAGATCAAGCAAATAATCAAGAATGGATCAACAATCATCAATTTTATATCGCACAATTGACACCAGAGAAGCAGTAACGTTTGCGAGAACTCGAAACAATAGAGTTGATGGTAAAAGAAATGCAAGATAAAACCTCGCAACCATTTCCGGAGACGCAGTTAGCTCCAAATCAAGCAAATAACCAAGAATGCCAGCAACTTGAAAACATGCAATTGCTACCACAACAGCCAGAAATTTAAAACTGGCAAACAACGGAACAGGTATCGCTACCAGTAGAAACAGCAGAAAATAAAAATACGCAACAATCTGGAGAGATACAATTATTCGCTCTATTTATAGACACGCAATGGCCGGCACAGCCGCTTTTGCAGTTTATTAAAGACAAGGAGAAAATTGACTACGAAAACCTACCATTGTCTCAGAAGATAGGCTTTCATATGTACGTATAAATCAAATGCTTCACGCCTATCAGGCACAGATTGATAAGCATAATATGTTCGCAGCATAATATAGATGTGAAGTAACTCCAGCATAACGTACAAGATTCTTCTTTTGATCAAATGTGCAGTAATGCCAATTTTGTATAAAAGAACTTTGTTCAATAATGTGACTAGCAGACGAAATGATGTATGTGAAATACTTAATTTTAATTGCAGCTCTCGAGCAAGCTCGAACTGCAGGTGATCTTCATGATCATGCGGGAAACTCTGCCTGTGAGATCATAACTTTACCAGGAAAACCGAAATTTTCCTGGCAGGTAGCACTCACGGAAACGAAGAAGTCTCCGTTCCGTAGTACTCGACAGAGAAAGAGGCTTTTAATTTTAATTGAGGCATGAAAAGACACTCGCCCATATTATTCGCCTGGCCCCTTACATAAATTTCGCTACAATAAATAAATTTAAACATGCCGCATAAAAATAAATAATGAGCTTAAATTTATCGAGCACAACTAAAATGAATAAATATTTGATATTTCTGTTTGGTAGTGGTTCTCGAGATTACGTAATGTAAAAGCAGTTCCCCCGTTCAGTGACGATACATCTTGCAATTTGCGTGGATTGTGTTGCAAGAATTTTAATTCACCTTTTTTCCGCTTCAAGTATACGCTGTAAACAGTTCTGAATGTAATCCTTTAGTCGTTTATCCAACTTTACTATTTAATATTCGCAAATAAGTAACTCCATCTTGTGTTAATTTTATTTAACGGGTAGATAGGAGTTTGGAAGTAAAATTAACGAGAGGTATATGAAAACTAATATTTATTTCGGATCTACTACTTGACTCCAAAGCCGGAGCTGTTGACACTTCGAGAGCCAGATCTACACTGCCTCCTTTACCCTCTTATTTTTCCTTTTACTTCATGTAAGCCTTTCCTCGCCCATTAGGGCGTCCGCGGTCTTCGGGCGGGTAGGGACCTTTTGACGTGTAACAGTCGCTTTGAATGCGCGTCCCGAGCAAATTAAAATTCGGCCGCGCAATTGCGCCGAATTTTGTAACTCTTTAAGAGACCACGATACTTCGCGGTGCGGGGGAGTTCGCGGGGGGTCCTTACAAATAAAACTGCATTACGGTGAAAGACTCGCTCTCTCTCCCCAAAACCGTCGCAGAAGCCGCATCAAACCTTAGGCCACCTGAGATCGCTCATGTTTCGAGACCATGCGGACGTAATCTCTATCTCTTCGCAAATGAGCCGCACTTTGCCGTTTTGGACTATCACATTGACAAGGTGCATCGACGGTTGTTCACGTTGACACACAAGAAGGCGATTCGAGGAATAGGGGGAGAGAGCCCCAAAATTCTACTGCAACTCTCTACTATATTTAACAATCTTCTACAACAATCTACTATAGTTAAGTTTTCGTATTCAGATTAAAAATAATATTTTAATTCAATAATATAGTTAAAAATTGATTTTAGAGAGAAAATTGACTAGAAAGACGATAAGGAAAATACATTTATACTTTTTTTATAAACTAAAATATGTCAAACCATTAATAGTAATAATGAAGGTTTGTACATTACCATAAAAACTTTGTTTAGCTGATAAATATTTACTATATGTATACTATTACAGTAAATTGCTTTTATAAAAATTATCATGTATATTGCTAATAAAACTTACTTTCTTTTATGGAACAATGTATTTTCTTCATTCAAATCGTAACTATTTTGTGAGTTTCCTTTACGAAATATATTTGAAATTTACTTTATGAAACAAAAGACTTTATGTTCTAAGGCAAATTATGGAATTCAAGTCGAGCAATATTCTATTCTTTGTTTACAAAATTAAAGTATTTCTTTTGTTTTATGTTCAAGGTAAAAATCCGTTATTAGTTGAAGAGACAAATGAAATATTAAAAATTTCTGTGAGTATATACATAATTTTCTTATATAAGTAATCGTGATGAATCATTTGATTTAAATTATTTTTAGGGAAAAATAAATAATTATTGCTTCAGTAAGAATCAAAGTAACAACATCGTCTTTATTACTGAAAGTAAAAATGAAACTGTTTTGATAAAGTCTTTATTTACTTCTTTAATTCCTATAAGTTTAGTAGAGCCTTGTAAATATCACTTTTATAAAAAGTACAAACGCGTTCATAAACCGAATGCACTAAATGATTCAGATGTAAGAAAATACAATAATCCTGCAACTAGTTTCATAATTATAGTTTCATCCGAAAATGATATCGAATTGATTTTAGAAAATATTAAAAATTCTATATGGTGGAATCATGAAGCGTTATTTTTGCTTATTAATACCGATTTTTCAAACAGTTGCAGATTGGCACAAGAATTTTTAAATTCTATGTGGATATTTAGGATATTATTTGTTGTTTATATGTGTTCTGATTTAAAGAATCAAATACAATTATTTACTTTTAATCCTTATTCTCAGAATGCACCAAGATTTTGGTACACAGCATATCCTACTCATGAGAGAAATAAATCATGGACATTGCTTAAACACAATCTGCAACAATTAAACTTTAAACATCGTAAGTATTATATTCATTTATTTTTAAATTCACTTTAAAATATTTATAATCACAATAAATTAAATTCTAATGTCATCTTTACTATTTTTCAACAGATTTATCGTTGTGCGATAATTTATTTTTTGACAAAGCAGAAAATTTAAATGGCTATACTTTAAAAATAAATGTAGATATTAATTCTAAAATTCATATTTACGATAAAACTAAAATTGGATATAATCGACTGAAAGGAGGTTCTACTGAAATCGTATGTGTTATGTTAAATCATATGAACGCCACTGTCACGGTAAAATTTATGGATTCCATTGGATCAGTTTTAGACTCCAAAGGGGTAATTAAAGATTTATTAGCTAAAACTGTTGATATTTCAATGATTAGATTTTTCCTACGAGATTATTTTAGTGTTTACTTGTACCCTTTAGAAACTAACAAAATTACAATCGTTACTTTAAAACAACCGTTATCATATGATCAAAAACTTGAATTGGTTTTTAATGAAAAAGTTTTGATTACTTTATTTATAATATGTTGCGCATCTATTATTTCTTTGAAATATGTTCTAAAATTGTCAATATGTAGTAGTATTTTAAATTTTTTCCGAATGTTTGTGTGTGTCTCAAGTTTAATACGACCAATAAGTTTCTCAGGTAAAGTGGTATTAATGATTGTGATTTGGATTACGTTAACACTCAGTTGCTACATTCAAAGCCTCCTGAGTGCGGTTAATACTGTACATAAATATAGTTCGATTATAGATTCAGTCGAAGATTTAATGAAGACTAACCTTACAATTTATGGTCAAGCAAATCACTTAGAAATGATATCGTTGAAAAGACTTCAAAACCGTTTTCACATTTTAGATAGATTTATCAAATGCATTAATCGACTTAAAATAGGTGATCGTATAGCTTGTATAGTTCCTAAGCAGTTTCTAAAATTTCGAAATTTTGATAATAATATTATACATATAGCAAGAAATCACATTTTAGAAAGAAGTATGACTTTTGTTTGTGCTGAGGATTTGCCGCTTTTATATAAATTTAATTTTATTTGGTTGAAATTAAATGAAGGAGGATTCATTAAATTTACTTACTCGCCTTCCAAATTTAATAATACAAATAATTATAAAATATTGAATCTAAGTGAAAATCTGAAGTTTCAACACTTGCAAATTAGTTTTTACGTTTTGACTGGAGGCTGGATGATAGCACTTCTTATTCTTTTAATTGAAAATATTTCCTTTAAAATTACCAAATGCTATAAAAAAAATTAAAAGTTAAATGGTTACAATAATTTTGAAATAAGAAATCTATTTTTATTAATTTATAATAAATTTATTATGAGATTGTGAATCTTAAAATCACGTTGAACAGCTGATCACTTTGAATTTCTAAGAATTACAGTAAAAATAATTAAAAGTTAAATTTGAATGATTTTTCATTATTTTACTTTTAGTATTGAACACATTTTTATCTACAGTAGCGATAACAAAAGCAACAAGAGCATTAACAGTAGCAGCAGTAACAGTGCCTTGAAGTAAATAAGGTAAACTTGCGAGTTTATGCATTTGAAATTTAGATAATAATTATTATAGTATAATCAATGTTGGAACCAGTCTTCGAAAATGTATTTAGCTTATATTGTGAAAAATAAAGGATAAGATGAAATTTTAATTGTAGAATACTATATCTTACAAATTTAATGGGTTCAAAGTTTGTATGCAAATTTTACCACGTATAGAGAGAATTATACTTTATTGAAAACTATATATAGATTTTGAAAAAATTTTGATAAAATAAGTAAGCGAAATAAAGCCACATTTTTTGGACAAACACAGAAGCTATGTTATAAAATCGTTAAGCCCGAATAGATCTTAAAAGAATCACTTATTCATTTATTTATTTTTTCTTTTGCCTTTTGGCCCCGTTTGAAAACCTGGGTGGATATTGACGAGTCCGAAACTCAATTTTTCAACCGAGTAGACATCATAAAAAAAACTGTAAATAACTGTTATAAATATACTTATAACTAAATAAATATAATTGATTCGATGCTTTAAAATATTGACTTGAAATTTGGCAGTAAGACAGGGTGAACTATTATAGAAAGCAACTATGTCATGATTTTTTTTCGATCTAATTTAAACGCTACCAATACTAAAAATTTAATAATTTTATAATTTTACACATTCTATCACAATCTTTGATGCTCAACAAAGCCATACGAACGATAAAATATCTATCTTTTGTCTATTTCTTATTGTTCCAATAGTATATTGTGTACCAAGGGCATAAAATGAACTTTTTTAGACCAAGTGAGAAATTTGCAGTACAAATCGATAATGAGCTATAGCACGAGTCGCAGGTAAGTGCGTTAGCGAGCTAAAGATAATTACTGCAATTACACGAAGTCAGAAAAGCCCACAAGTCCTTGGTGCATATCGTATTTTCTGGAACTCGTGTATTGATTTATGCGTTTTATTGGCGTATTAAGCAAGGCTAATATGATTATTTTCAAACACACTTTCCACTATCATTTTCTAGTTCCAATTAAGCAAATATATTTCTTTGTGTTATAAAACCATTTCGCCGCCGTCGCCGTCGCTGGCACCGCTGCCGTGTATAAGAATTTTTTTTACGCTAAACTAGCTTTTATTTTAAGTGGTTTCACAATGCTTTTTTCACTTTTTACGTTATTTTTCGTCATTTTTACGTTATTTTCCTTTATTTTACATAATATTCAAGAGAGTCTGCGATATTAGTGCTTAATTTATCAAACATGCTCCTTTATCTCTAAAAATAGTCATTATTTCAGAGGGTTTAACGTTATTTTATCTTTTTTTAGGGTACTTTTTGATTTTTTTATGTTATTTTATCTGATTTGTTATATTTTCACGATAAAATGTACGGGAGGTTGGCACGCGAAGCCTTAGTATAAACACATATAAGTGTATGTATAATAGTACATTATGCAACAAGGGGCAAAAGTAGCAGATTTTTCCCGCGGGTGAGTTTACTGCCCGAACAAGATTATTTTTCACGAGGGTGTGTT
>JAPYZB010006105.1:0-10680 GCA_030522745.1 Eupelmus kiefferi | reverse complement strand
TTCCCGTCACCCTTTCCTTACGCGCGGCGTCCATCTAGTCCCCTTTGTTTTCCCCCAAGTCCGGTCTTAGCGCCGGCAGTTCATCATATACTTCAGGCGCGCGCGCCTTTGTGTGTATAGGGAGCGTTGCGCCCTGGAATCATCGTGTCAATCATTGTTTCGCGGCGGTCAGATTAATTTCCCAATTAAGGCCGACGATGCAGATTAAAGGGGCCGCTCGGCTGTGAATAATGGCCGATTATCGCAGTGTCGTGGAACGAAGCCTCTTATTTTTCTATCGCCGTTGCCTCGATTTTTTTTCGCTCGCTCTTCGGCTGCTTTCGCGAATTCCTCATTGAAAGATAAAGTGGATGAGCTTTGGCAAGCTTTCATTTTTTTCCGGTCTGAGGGATATGGCTTTGCCAAAATCCACCCCTCTCGGCTCTTGTAAATAATAATGGGATTCCACTTCTCGGCTGATCCCGCTTCCAGGCGTTATCGATATCTAAACTTTTGCCGTTATGGAATGGAAGCTAGTGATAAATTTAGTGCGATTAAAGGTCTAATCTGAAAACGCGTTTGAGCGCGATAAAAAATTTTTTTTTAAATTCGTCTTCTTGATGTAATTTTTAATTTATTCGTCTCGAGATTATAAAATGATAAAGCAGTTTTATATGGGTTTTTCTAAGTCTCAGACTTTGAAAACAAAAAGTTACTTGAATAAAAAAAAATCGAATGATCAAATTTTTATTATGAATCGTATTTGCTAAAAAAGTAAATTATTATTTGAATATTTAAAGCGACCATCTAATGGCAAGTTTTATAATCTCAAATTGGCAAACTTATTAAAAATGTTAATTTTAATAATAATAGTTTTTTTACTAATATATTTAAGAATTAAAATATAAAGAATAGCAACTGCTTTCCGAGTTCCAGGCACTTGTAGCTATATTGCGCACATAATATAGCAAAGGTAGACTCATGAGCACGTTTGTCTGTCGTCGTTTCTGTTAAACTCGTATCTCACCTTTGTATATGGTATAACTAAAAGGCTATTGGTAGCAAGAAGGTTTGATTGGAGCATGTTTATTTGAAACAGAGCATTTTATTCTTTAAAGCATCGTTTTTCCTATTTACCTTCTGTGAATCGGATGACAATAGAAAAAGAATTATTCGCAAAAATATAGTCAGAAGAACTCAGTAAACGTATTTAAGAGTATAAAGAATTAGAAAATACAATAGTACAACAAACCGAATACGTATAGGTTCCTGAACAAAACATATTGCAGAATCTGGCCACCTATCAGAAAATTTTCAATATTCTAGCCATTAAAAGACTAATTTCCTCCAAGAATAACTCCAAGAATAATCCTCGAAATTCCCAAAAGTCTTTCTTAAAAATCCACCGCATAAAAAAACCATAACAATACCAAAACAGCGCTAAACCGTCCAAGAACACAAAAATATCATCTGGAAACTACTTAAACTCAACTCCGGCATTCAAGCACCCGCGCAGCCTCCAGCCGCGCGCGTCTCTCGGGGGATAAATTTACAAAGAGACTTCCACATAAGTCTTTTCAGAAAAAAAAAAGGAGTGATATAGAACCCGGAGCGGGCGCCTGACATGAAATCCCTGGGAAAGGATTTCCAAAGCGCGAGCTAGCGCTATACGTGCGCGCAATGCAAATTTTGCAGTGCGCGCCCTCGAGCCTCTTTCTCCAACCTTGAAAAAAGACGCCGCGACGACGACGACGACTCGAGGAATCAGCGATGAAAAATGTAATTTCAAAGCGCGTATGTATGGCAAGGCCCGCGCGAGAGAGCGGCTGCACGCTCGCGCCTTTGGATTTCTCAAGCGAGCGAGCTGAACGCTTTTTTGATTTTGGCTAAGGCAGGAGCGAGCGCTGTGAATGATTGCCGGCTTGCGCGGCTGGCGTGGAGAGGCCGGATTGGAAATCTAGCGGTGATTGAGGAGGAGTGATTTTGAAAATAAAGTTGAATGTCGCGTTTGAGTTTCTGGAAGATGGAGGAATAATAGCTGTGGAATTGTCTTCTATTATGAAGTAATAATGCAATTCCGAACTTGAATTTTGTTTGACTAAGCGAATTTTTTGTAATCGTATACTAGGTATATGGGGACGGGAAACTAATACCACGGCCGACACAAGTCGGATTTATCTACTGCAAGTAGTTCATAGAAACTTTATTCAACTTATTTATTTCATTATTTCTGTGGATTTTCTTTTTGCATTTCAAAGTACTGACACATTGAAAAAAATAATTTAAAAGTATAACATTAATTTGTTATATTTACCAATTACCTTAGCTATCCAGGACCTAACTGATTAATTGGTAAAGATTAAGACTATTCTTGTAAGTATAACAAAAACTTCGTAGGAGCAAAAAATTATATTTTACCAAGTGATATTTGGTTAGATTCACCAAGGATATATTCAGTGCTCATTATTTTTTTTATTATCGTTATTCACACACACACACACACACACACACACACACACACACACACACACACACACACACACACACACACACACACACACACACACCACACACACACACACACACACACACACACACACACACACGCACGCACGCACGCACGCACACACACACACACACACACACACACACACACACACACACACACACACACGCACGCACGCACGCACGCACGCACGCACCCACGCACGCACCCTCGCACGCACGTGTGTAAACAGAAAAAATATTTTTAAGAACAAATTTTATCATAACCGTTCCCATGTATTACATAAGAGCCAACTCAAGCAAAAATCTGTTCTGTCCAGAAGAAGACCAAAGAAAAAGACGCCAAGAAAAAACTATACCATCAATCAATGAAATGAGCCCCCGAAAAAAAACACAACACACCACGCTACACATTCAATAATCCATTCTCCACAAAAACTCCATCCCCAAAAGTCCATAAACACGCAGCGTCGAGATTTCCCTCCCTCTCCTTGAAGAAAGGGCTCGGCGCGACAGAAAAAAAAAGATACCAAGACGGACGTATACATACGAACACGCCTAGGAAAAGGAATAAAAAAGGCAGGAACGTCAGCAGTCGCGCACGTCGAGCAAACCGCAGCGCGTCCTACGACAGCGCGTGCCTCTGTCATGCGTGAAACAAAGTGCGAGCTCCGCGGCATTGTCAGGAAAATTGCCTCTGCAATCTTCAGGAGGCCTGCCTCTCTGTGCGTGCACCCTTATATCTCATTTTTCCACTCGTTTGTTTTTTTTTTTACCCTCCAGGTATTTTTCTCTTGGTCCGCGCGCGCGAGCTCTTTCATCGTTTGTTTTTTCCCCTTTTTTTTCGAGTGCGGTTTCGGCTGGGCCGAGTCCTCTTTGCGCGAGCTCTCGACGCGCGTATATATACGTAGGTACCCTTATCATCTTTGTACTCGGAGGGCTTCCTCTTACCCTTCGCGAGCGCATTTGCATGGGATTTGAATATTTTGTAATTAAAATTTTAGCTTTGAGCCCAGCGAAAAATGGCCAAGATTTATTATGTACGATGCGGACGAGCCGGGGAGAATTATTGTTGCTCGGGGTTCAGCTTGATGTTTTCTTTGGGTGTGCGCGTAGGCGTGTTGCGCTAGTCGTTTTTGATTTTTTAAAAAGTTTTGGTTGAATTTTGGCCAGTTTGTTGAAGATGGTGCAAAATTTGATGTTGAAATTTTTATTAGTTTTAGGTGATTTTTGATTCTGTTATATTTAAATAGCGATAAAAAATTGTTAAAACTATTATTAAAATGTTAATAAAAAAATTTTCATATATATTTATAAATAAAGTTTCAAATTTTCATTTCAAATTTGTAATCCAGAAATGTGTGCTAAAATCGTATAAACTTTACTTTGTTATTTTGCAGAGGCAGCTATAGTATACAAAGCAGTTCATAAAAATGTTTCTGAATCCTTAATTACGTACAAAATTAAACTTCCATAATCCCGCTTTGATCTCCACAAACCCGTTTCGTCCATTTCCGACTAACCATTACAAAAACTAATCACATTTCCCACACACCCCTAAAAAATCTTCTCTCTAAAAAAGCCCAGACTAATTTTTAAAGCGATCGCTCATTCCAAACCCAATAAGCATCAAGGTTTAAACTTCCCGATAAAAAAAACCACCTCCAGCAATTACTGCAAGCTCGGTTAACCGCTCGCCTTGAACTCTCGTCACGTGTCGGTACCGCCCTTAATCCGCACCCACTTTGCGCGCGGCCCTCTTCCTCGCAATTATTCTTCTCCCTCTTCGTCGCCGCCGAGACTACATCCTTGTCCACGATTTTCCGTTGGCGCCCTTCAGAAACTACCGATGCAGCCCTTGAGTCTTGAAGCTCGCGCGTGTCCCGATACCGCGAATTTGAAATTAACGTGCTTTAGTATTTCAGAAAGCTTGGCGCGCGGTGTAAGGGCGGTTATTTGAGGATCGATAAATTGCAAACGTTTGGCGCTGGTCCGCTAGTGTTTTTTTTTTATTTTTTGGGTGAAGTTTTTATTGGATATTGGTGCGAGTTTATAATTATGTGCTTCAAAGATTTTTGTTAAATAAGTTTTCTTTGTTGAAATTGAGTTTTAACAAAAATTATGTTGTTGGGCTATCGCAAGTTGCGAGAGTTTCATTAACAGGTGACTAAATCATTAAAAGAAATCTTAAACGGTGGTGTTTTTATTAAAAAATTTTATTGGGTGCATTGATTTTAATAGTACATTTATAAAGAATATAATGAAATATCGAATTAAATTTATATTGTTTCATGAAGAAATTGTCTAACAACCTTAATTTCAAAGTAAAAGTGTGGTCTACTTTAATTGATAATTAAAAAGCAATTTCTCTTTTATTTTAATGATTTCACCGCAAAGAAGATAAACTATTCTACGTATGTACATTCATATTGAAAACGTCACATCCCGTCAATTAGTTGTACGTCACAATTATCAAAGAATGCGATGTGGGTTTGGGTCAAGTTTTGTCAAAGAAAACTGTAGTGACTCATTACTTGGTATAAATGCTCTGTATGAATAATGATTTGTATCTAACAGTTGTATACTCATTACATTATTTTTATTAGTTCATACAGTTACAATTTCATTTTTCCTAATAACATGTAATAGTTATACATATAAAATTCGTCTTTTATCTTAACATTATTTTTTTATCACAGACAAAATTTTTGTTTTTTCTATGATTTAAAAATGTATTTAAATAATTCATTTGCTATTCGTATTCATCAATTGTTTTTAAATATGTTTTATAGTTTATAAAAACCTTAAAATATCTTTATATTTAAAATGTTAAAAAAGTTTGTATATTTCTTAATAATAATTAATAAATAAAGCTTTTTTTACTAACATTCTCGAAGATCAAATAGGAAAGTAAGTTATAACAATTTTCCTTACAGATCCTTGGATTTAATTTAATAATAAGATTCTATTTCGATAAAGGCTTATTAAAAGAAGATTAATTAATGATAATAAATAAACTGAAATAGAAATCTTTGAATTTCTATCTACTTTTGTATAATTTCGCATTTTATAAAAAATTAATATATATATAAAAGATCAAGCCGCGTTTGTCAAAAATTCATAAATACAAAAGTATCAAAAACATTATTACTACGTATAAAAAATATCACAATTAGCAATTTTTTAGTTACCATTTAAACACTTATAAATACACATTATTACTATAATTAACTTTCGTAAAATGTTTTCTAATACTGGAACAATATTCTTTTTATTTGTTTTCAATTAAATTTAGAGTATTTTTGATTTTTTCTATATCAGTATTAAAAAACATAATTTTCAACAAATTCTAACGATTTTGATCGATTTTTTAATGAGATTTTTTTAAACAGTTCATCAATTTCAGTTTCGAATACTACTAGTACTACAAATACAGCCACTTGGCACTTCGAAACTCATACGTTTCTTATTGTGAGATGTAATACTTTTACCTTGTTCAAATGTATCAAAATGTATCCTCTGATATTGTTGCTTACAATTACTTGTACGGGTTTCAGGTTGCTTACTTCCATCACCACACTGTACATCTGCATTTCTAGTAAATAATGTAGAATATTAGCAAAAAGGTTTGAAATTTTAATAGTTTTAAAAACTTACAGGCATTTAGTAACATTCATTATTTGTTCATAATTAGAAACATTGACAATATAATGATTTTTGTTTTTGCCGTCTGTCCATACCAATGGTTTTTGTCTTTCACGCTAAAAATATAAGTAAACTTTTTAAATGTAAGTTATAAAAGTAACATATTTACAGCTAATTTGCCCAAAATATGAGGCACATGTCTCGTTGTTTTCTACATCATATCTTGACCAAGTTATAAGGATTTAAATCTAATCATGTTTTAGAGTCTATTATGCATAAATGGACAGTATTTAGGCTTCTGAGGCCTATTTAAAAACGCCGAGATGCTTGTTTCATATTTTTGGCCATAGATTTACTTTACAAAATCTCTTTGTAAGAAAAATGTTATTCTTTTATAGTTTGCTCTATTTTTTATAAATGTAAATATTATTTTAAACTCCGCTATAATTTTTCATCTTAAATAATTGTTTCTAATTTCAATAAATATTATAAAAAATACAGAATTAAAATAATTTTAAAGTCATAATTATGTACTTAACGATTTGTAAAATATCTTTTGTCTGATTCAACAATTTATAATAATTAATGCTTTTACTTACAATTTCACGGCACAAATGTTCTTCTTGCTTGTTAACGCTTGGCAGAAGGAGATCTACTGATATTCGATACTCTATTGAACTAATATAATATTTTAAAGTTATTAAATATAGAAGTTAAAAAATTTATATTTTATATTCAATCATTACGTTATTAAATCAAAATTAAATTATGATAGTAAAGGATTTATTAAAAAAGTATTTACAAACAAATTTTTAAATCATCTTACAAATATTACTTAAAGTATTTTAAAATTATTTAAATTTTATAAAAATGAGATAAAAGACATAAAATGAACTGATAGTACAATCTGTGTTGCAATTCAGATAAATGTAATTTTTGATATACTTTGTCACATATTCTTAATTTGCAAAAATTTGAAATATAATTATTGGATAAAGAAATTTGTACTTTTAATTTTAACAAGTTTGTATTAAATATACGTAGTTATGATTATTATTGTTCAAAATCAGGTTACCTATCAATAGCGGATCTTGGCTGTGTTGCTAACACTCTTGGATAAGTTTGAATAGTAGTTTCATCAGAAAATGGTTCGTCCTAATAATTAGAAAGAATAATAAACTATCAAACAAGCAATAAAGCATTGAGAAAATATAAATTTACTTGATAAACTAACCATAGAATTTTTTTTATTTTTGCGGACATAATCTAATATTTCTTTATAAGGATATCCAACAGATTCATATATTTTTTTGCACTGTAAATCTATGGGTTCTCTACAGGAATAATCTGATGGCATAAAGTAAAATAATGAGTTCTCTATTACACTTTCTTCCTAAAAAATTATGAAAATTTGTAATCATCAACAATATATCGGTTATAATTATCACACGTAATATAAAAGATTTATTACATTGCCTTGTGAAAGGTTGAATGGATCCACCAAATGGTTATTAGTAAACCTGTACACTGTGCTGCATGACACTTTATTTCGAAACTATAATATTCAAAATAAATTTTAAATTAGTTGTACTAATTTATATCTACTTAAATTATTCTAAAAAATTTTGTTCAAGCCATTTTTTAAAATTATAATTTAAATAATACTTTCAATAATAAATTAATAAATCTTATATTGCATTATGATTCGATTTTATAAAATGGATTTACTTTGTTATGCTTCTAATTTTGATTTGATTGAAATCCATGATGAAACGTAAGTCAACTGATTTTATCGTTCTTCAAAGACAACCAAAACTATTTCTTTTTCTGAGTTTAAAAATATGTATAATTACTTTTTTATACTTTGAGATTAAAAGAAAGGAAATTATATGTAAATGCAATGAAAACATTTTTTATAATGCTGAATAATGATGAAACAGTTTTTAAATGAATAAAAATATTAAAATTAGCAGTTAACAAAAACTATAAGTTATTAAAAATATTGATTAATTTAAGTAATATTTAAAAAAATACAAAACAATTTTTCTGTGAAGTTACAAAACTTACCAGAAATAGACAGCAAATTACGAATGATGAAAATTTTAGCACTACACGCACACTATACGACATAGTTTTTATCACAATGACTCGAACAAAAGATAACACAAAATTACTAAAATTAATAGAAACAAATGAGCACACCACTTTTAAAAACACTTTTAACACAGTGTCAATAAATCAATGTTGATGGTCGGAAGGTCGCGCGTCATTTAATTTAATTTGAGGAAGAGATGCTGACTTTTATTTGGGCTGTTATCACTTATCGTTTATAACGTTGACGCGCGATGACTTTTCCCGGCTCACGTAGACGTAATCTCCACATGTGCGCAAACTAAGCGCAAGCCTAACAGTAGCTTATCTTATATTCATAATACGAAATTTCGACATTAGCACCTTACATCTTTTCTAGAGTTCATAAATTAAATTCTAGTGTCATTTAGCCAACTAAGTTCTACCACCAGTTCAGTCGAATCAAGAAAGGAAAATTTTTTTTGTATCAATGTAAATTCTGTATAAGATAATTTAGTGACAATGTATTTCAAAAATTTCTCAGCGTTGCAAAAGATTGTTATTATTCAATTATTGCATACTTTCTTATCGGTAAAATGCTAATACTTTGTTATCACTTGTGTATGTGCAGTTAAAAAAAAAAGATAAAAGGTTTATTAATTATAGAATACATAAGAAGAATTATACAAAGAACAGGTAGTGAGTTCAAGTACATTATAATATTGACCAGATATTGGTATGTTTTTTCAAAAAAAGTTTGATTACACAGCTGATTTAAGTATGATCTTCGTTAAGAATCGATCTTTTCAGACAACGCATAGCTTTTTAAGTACGTGGAGATACGTGTGCCAAGGATTTTAAGTTTTTTAGTTTTACATTACGGCATCATATGTAGCTGACTCTAGTTTCTTACTCATTTCTATTTTAATAATTTCTTTAATGTTCGATTTGATTGTTGACAAATCAGCATTAGAGATTTTAAATGAAATATTTTGTGAAGTACAATCAAGTTAAGCTAAGAAAATGTAAACGACGTAAGTGTTTCTGTATCTATATATTCACGGAGATTAAATCTTTTTTTAATTATGACACAATGTTAAAAGAGTTTTTGTCGAAGTAGTATTTTGAATCCTCTATTAAAATTCTCTTTTAATGTAAAAAATATCTGAAAACATTATATAAACTTAAATAATTTGTCATTGTACAATTTTGATTTCTTAACGAAATAATAAGAGGGTTCACCTAATATATCGTACTTATAGTTATTTCTTTTTTATATTGTTCACATTGTGGTTTCGATATAGCAAAAGTGTAGCATTGATTTATTTGTACATTACACGATTGATTTCTTTTCTAAGAAACAGAACATTCTTTGAAATAATTAACGTTATCTATAGTTATTTTTAGTTTCAAATTATAACTTTCATCTTACAGACTCGCATAGTAGCAAAGATAAATTATATGAATATTTTTGGAATTCAAACGACACTCTTGCCTAACTCTGTTTTTAACGAACGTGATATTGTTTTTTGTCCAAAAGTGATTTCTAAAAGACTTCGACATTTGATAGACATTTGAGTAGCATAAAAAGCAAATGTGCGACAAACATACTTCTAGTATCTACTAAATTCCTATCTTTTTATGTCAATACTGTTAATTCGTTGTCTTAGCATCATTTTATTTTTTTGCGCACGTGTCATTTTTTATCTCTCTGTTTTATTCATAGTAATCTGCTTTCTCTAATTATTACTTCAAATTTAAACGTTCCTTTCTAATTTTGTAGAATATAGGAAGACTAAAAAATGAATATATATATAAAATATTAATTAATAATCAGCCTTAAATTAAAATATTTTATATAATATAATGTGTCATCTTATTAAAATTTAATAATATATAGGTATTTGAACAATGTTATAAAAATGTTAGTTTGTTATAATTTTCTGTTGTAATTCATTAATTTAATATTATTTAATAAATAATCAACTGTGATTGAATCTTAGCATGATTTATAATCATAATTATGAAGTGTAATTAATAGAGGTTATTAATATTGCATAGGGAGCTTCCTTTATTCAGTTTTGTTATTAATAAAATAAAAAAACAAATCAATCAGTCAGCATGCAAACTGACATCGGTAATAACGAATAAATTTATTAATTAAATTATTTTTAATTTTATTTTTTATTTTAGGAATTTTATAAATTCTTTAATTTTATCAAATTTAATAAAAGAAATTTCGAATAATTAAAAAAAAATTTAATGTATTACAAATTTATATATTTTTTTTATACAAAGAGAAAATTAAATAAGAGTAATTTTTTAATCTTTCATTTGCACTATTTATTTTGTTAAACTAATTTTTTTAAATAAACAGAAATCATTGTGTATGCGTATGTGCTGAATAAAGAATATTGTCTACTGATTAAATTATCATAAAAATTTATATGTAATTTAAATTTGTATAATTTTTTATTCTTT